>CABFWB010001746.1:23860-98884 GCA_902151455.1 Timema bartmani | reverse complement strand
CACACACACACACACACACACACACACACACACACACACACACACACACACACTTGGTAGTAACAATCTAGTAGCAAAAAAATTTGATGAACAACCTTGTGGGGGACCTGGTGGTCTAGGGGTAAGGTGTCAGACTTCTGTGCTGGGGGTAAGGGGTTCAATCCTCGGTCCCAGCACAGATTTATCTGATTGCCAAACCCTTCCTTAACCTCTGACAAGACATGTATTAATCACAATTTGTGAATGTTCGGATCTCACTTTAAACTGTAATTCCTACATTTCATCTCACAATCACCCTACCATTACACATTAGCGTAAGTGCGTACAACCCGAACGGGTAGTAAGACGCGGTGCTAATAATAAAAAAAACCTTGTTGAAGAGTTTTTATAATTTTCTTTAAATTCCTCCACTCCAAATCAACCTTTGTACAAGAAAGAGAGGTGGCAGTTGTTACAGGAATTTAAAATAAGCATAAGTTTTTGTTATTTGCTAGAAAATTAAAATAAAAAAACCTTTCAAATTCTTGATGCATAGCATTCTATATACTTCAGATTAATAGTTGACACGTAATTCACCCAACCATAAATATTATGCCTTATTATTTTGTCACAGACTTATTTTTAAAATAGAATTGATTCATACAAACATCATGATTTTATATCATGATCTATTTTAAAAAAATTGATACTTTTATAATAAAAGAAATTGGGGGAAAAATAAATTTGGTTTGATAATCGTTATTGTTAGCTGTCAAGAGGGGAAACAGGATTAATACTGAAGCTATCTTGGAAAGAGTAGAGGTACAGGGTGTGCATGAGATAGTAGAGGAAGCAAGACTAAGATGGTATGGTCATGTAATGAGGATGGAAATGGAGATAACACTAAATAGCTTGATGGAGATAAAGTATGTAGGAAAAAGACTGCAAGGGAGACTAAGAAATAGATGAAGTATATAACAGAAACTGTGCAAGTGATGGTAGAAGAATGAAAGTGATTAGAGGAGGAAAAATGTTGGAAGGATATAAAATGATAAATGCATTTTACTAAACTCTGACCTGGCCACATGCTGGAAACAATTGATGATGATGAATTAATAATAAACATTGCACTATACCTTACAACTAGACCTAAACAAACTTATGAAATAAACATGTTTTTATAACTTCCATAATTCTTTTAACTATAAAAACACAATATTATATGTTTGTGCTTGTTGATAAATATAGCATGGTTTGTAAATTTCATCTATCCATTTTAAGGAAAGATTTCTCCTATGTTTGTGTAGGATGATGAAAACTCAAGTAGAAGTTGAAGATGTTGCTGAGTTAGATGAAACAGAAGAGGCAGTCATAACTGTAGTAGAGGAGGAAGAAATTTTGTTGCTTTGGAACAACAGAGAGGTGTGCTACAAGCATCAACTTGATTAAATGACAATTTTCATTATGAAAGTATAATTACTTTGGTTAAAAGACTTTATTAAATAATCATTCAACCATTTGTTAGTATTTAATATATTTATTTTATAACTGCATTAAAAAATTGTTTTAGTTTTAGAATTTTATAACTTTATTCATCTAATGTTAGACACTGTTTTATGGCTGCATGGTATAAAGCATCACTCTTGCAATAGACTGCTGATGAGGGGGTGATCGGGATTCGAATCTCGGTCGGGTGTACTGAAAGTGGTTTTCCTAAAGTGTGGTCCACTCTGCTTTCATGCAAATGTAGGTACATGGGTACACTTCCTCTAAATTCAGCCCTCCTCATTCATAATACATTAGCTTAATTAGTACATATGTGTACAACTTGAATGGGTAGTAAGAGGCGATTCTTAAACAACTACAGCTGGGCAATATTTACTATGCTTGTTCTCACAACATTTATATACGACTATTTTGCCAGACTAGTTTTGTTCTAATTCACTGGTTCTAAGTCACACCTAGCATTCCAGATAGAATTTAAATCACATTCATCAATCAATTCTAGGATTTAAATTGCATCGCCCATTCAAGCTAGAATTTAAATCTCACCCACCATTCATGGTTGAATTTAAATCACAATTCACACCCCTCATTTAAACTTGAATCCAAGTAACATTTTTGAATTAATTTATAAGCTGAAGGATCCTCCTACACTCCCCAGTCCATCTTGTAAGCCAAGTTATCCCCTGCGATCCCTCTTGAAAATCCAAGTTATTTATCAACATCCTCACCCCTCTCTCTCCTGTACACAGTTATCATTCCATCTTGAATGTATTATTCTATTTCCTCAGTCCATCTTATATTCAATTCACAATTAATGTGTGAATGTAGAGAACGCGAGAAACAGCAGTTTTGATAGCAACACTTTTTTTTTTTGGCTGAAATAAATAAAGTATCACTTTAGTAGAAACATAAGGGTTTTTTTTTACATATTGATATTAACAGTTCTTGAATATCTGTATTGGGTGTCTTAGAATTTAATAACTCTTTCTCTTCATTTAAAAAGTTTTTAATCAAATGATAATATGCTTATGACATATTCAGGAAAGGCTAGAAACTGATATCTAAAAGTTTTGTCTCCGAGTATACATATTCGGTTTTTGAATTTATATTTTTAATAGTCGCATTTTATTTTTGTGATAAATTTTATCCAGTTTAAATTTATAAATAATATTTGTGTTCTAGAAATCCATGTCACTTGGAGAATTATCTCGAGGCGCAAAGTTGGGATCAGTGGAAGATCAAGCAATATTGGACTATTATAGACACCAGTTGAATTTATTTTCAAACATGTGCCTAAATAGACAGTACTTGGCTCTTAACATCCTCTCCCCTAATTTAGACATCGATCTTATTCTCAAGTAAGATTATATTTATTTTATTGTCAATACATCATTTTGTAAACTCACAACCTGAAGAGTTCATGAGAACTAAATAATTAACTATGCTTTTACTGTGTAATAATAAAAATAGTTCATTTTTACTGTTAAGACTATATTTTTGAAAGTTTGTTGATGTAGCATTTCAAGTAATTACTCTGTTAAAAGTTACCATAACTTGATTTTTTAATAGTTAAAATATGTGATATTTAATAACTAATGTAAACTAGTTTTTAGCATATTGGTAGTTAATTTTAGCTGGTACTTGTGAGTCTTGACCCCAGAGAACCAGATTAAAAGCCATTCTTAGTGATTTAGTGAAGATTGCAGTAGGAATTGAATGTGGCCCAGAGCACATATAAAATACATTATTGTTATGTTCTCAATATTAACACATAATATATTTATTTTTTTGCCATTGACAGAATTTTTCTAAAATCATATTTGCATAACATAAAGATTGATATAATATGAGTGTATGAAGGTAGTAAGTAGCTTTAGTAATATTTGTAACTGTTCTATCTTACTTATATATATATATTAGGGCCTGTGAGCTTGGGTTTTTTCATTTGAGTCGAGTATTACTAAAAGCTCCCGAGTTCGAGTTGAGTTCGAATATATTCATAATTTTAAAATATTTAGAGTATATATTTGTTTATTTTAAATGTAAATAGGTATCACATCTTTAAGATTTCAGATTTAAAAAATATACTAAAACACATGTTCTTAAAATATGAATGACACTCATTTTTATAAATATCAATACTTTTAGGAAAAAAGTTAATAGATGGAAATATCAGTTTTTAAATAAGGAATAACACTTAAAAAAACACAATTTAAAAATAATAAGACTTAAAAAAAATAGGGCCTAGTAGAAAAAGAATTAAAATGGTTTCAACACTCATGTATTTAAGGACATTAAAATTACACTAACAATTAAATTATAAAAAAGTAATTAAATGTATAATTGCATGATGGCTTGGAAATTTACAGTAAGATAATGTAGAAACACTGCACAATAATGTAAGGTAAGTGATAGTGAAGGCAGTCAACCTTAAATGATAGGTTGGGTAGGCCTAGATAGAAAAACGCACTTCTCACCATTTCTTCAAACACTTTTACACTTACCACTAATCGGCTCAAAGCTTGAAATCTGAGAGTACTCGCATAGCCCTAATATATATATCTAGAGAGAGAGAAAAAGAAAAAAGAGAGACACTGCCAGAGAGAGGTATGTTTCCATTTGCAAGACTGAAGTAATTTTATTTCCATGTGTGTGTGTGTGTATATCTATATATATATATATATATATATATATATATAGAGAGAGAGAGAGAGAGAGAGAGAGGTTTGCATTTGCAAGACTGAAGTGGATATATCTCTATGTGAAGTTGATATTTTAACAGCTGTATCTTCATTACTTTCTATTGATTCAACTAAAACTTTTTCAAGAGTATATTAACTTTTCAAATTGTTATTCCATACATTAGATTTATTTAATCTCTAAAATTGGCTAATATTTTTTTCAGATGTATGGCTGATGAAAATGTACCTTATGATTTGAGAGCATCTTTTTGTCGTTTGATGCTTCATCTGCATGTTGACAGAGATCCTCAAGAGCCAGTTACACCTGTAAAGTATGCACGACTTTGGTCAGAAATTCCTTCAAAAATGTCAATTCTAGAGTAAGTATTTGAGCATACATTATAATTTAATGTTTGATACATTTTCTTAAATAGCTTTCTATTTTGTTAATTTTTAAATATTTATTTAGCTATGACAGCAACAAAACACCAGACCACAACAAGGAAGTAGTCAGAGCTCAATTTAGTTCCACCATTCTTTTTGTGGAAGACTACTTGTGCAACGTGGTTGCAGAAATGTGGAGTTTTGCTGACCAAGAGCAGAACAAACTCACATTTGAGGTAAGGTTCAAAATAAAAATAAAATTTTTCCTTTATTTTAATATGCATTAGTAAACTTGATACATTTTAGAGCTTTTTAACAGCTATCATGTGTGTCTTCACATAAAAAAAAAATCCTTATGTTTCAGGTTGTGAAATTAGCGAGGGACCTCATTTATTTTGGTTTTTATAGTTTTAGTGATCTCCTGCGACTTACAAAAACACTACTTAGCATCCTAGATTGCATATCGGAAAATCACTATATTGATGGCAAGATGATTCCTACTGGAGACATTGATTGTAAGTTTAGGGTTGAAACATTCAAATTATACTGTACACTCCGAAAACACTGAATGGTGACAGTCTTACGATGTAATCCCTATCTTGTAACTTACACCATATTTGAACAATGCAAGGTAAGCTTGTTACTATGCAGGATAATTGAAGGGTACATGTTATGAGGTAAATTTGGTAAGCTGGCTAGTTGCAACCAAGATGAAAACATTTCTAAAGCACATCAGGGCCTACTCCATACTAATGGTAGTCGAAGTCCATTGTTTGGCCGTACCTTGCAGAGTGAGAAGAGGGCGTCCTTTATTGGAATAAATTCAAAATAAAGATGGAATTCCTGCATCAACATATTTTGTGTGTGTGACGAACAACCTTCTGTATAACCCTAGCTGGGTTCTGATTGCTCACAGGGAATATATTGAAATAGTTAGAGGCAGTATTTGGAAGAAAAAAATCTTACCTCTGGGGCTTGGCTAGCTGTTTTTCTTGAATAAGGGTGTGTTTTTCACCTGCACATATATGTTATATTTTAGTTTTACACTGCCAAGAGTTTTTTTTTTCTAGGAGGGTGGGATTTTACCCCCACCCACCACTATGTATTTTATATTGTAATTTCACATAATTATTTTATAGGCATTTGGTTGGGATTGAAGATAATAAAGGTAATAAAACAATCAAGAAGGGGAACTAATTATAAAAATATGTATATTCACTATACAATTGAGTATTTTGTACAAAAATAAATCGTGTTACAAGCTATATTCTCATGATCCACTGTTTTATTTAATAATTTAAATTTTTAGTTTTATTGGACAGAGAGGGCCGAAGTATATTTGCCTTTGCTCTTGCTCTCATTTCCCACAATTCTACAAACAACGCCTCAACAAAACCAAATAATTCCTCTGTGAACCTTAATGCCTTCATCATCTAAGTGACTTTCCTTCAAACATAACAAGCTACTTTTACATTTGACTGGAATTTTCTGGTTAGGAAAGCTCTTATAAAATTCATTCAAGTTTTCACTCACAAAAAGATAAAGTTAAACTTTATTGTTGTTACTGGGATATAATGGTTTATTTTGGTAATATATGACCCAGTGTTTAAAATTTGTTTACCATTAGCAAACCGAAAATCCGAATTTTTCGCTCAATACCCATGACCTATCTGGTTGACAAGAACATTTTAATCAGAGTACATTATTTCTGTAATTTATAAACGATTGTAAGAAATATGGATAAAACTAACATAACCAATCTAAAACCTTTATAGCTTAACTATAAAAACAAAACTACTTGGACTCACTTCTATTATTGGCAGATGCTCAAAATTACCAACATATTAAGAGTAAACGAATAAATACTACCATGGCTTCACGCATTGGCAGTATTACATTATAATGAAGATTAAATAATTCTAAACTAAAATTCAAACACAACATTGCCAAGTGGGGCCTGTACCAAAATCTAATTGGTTTGCCATTTTCCCAAAATGCCCCAAATGTATAATCAACCTTTATCCAAAACTGATTTTAAACCCATAAACCTTGGATAAAGATAGGATTAGCATACCACTGGCATCACCTTTCATAAAATATATGACTTTTTTTCTAAATAATTTCATTTTGAGTTTTATGGATGTGTTCATAAAGGTTAATAGCACCTAATTAGACATTTTAAGTAATTTTATTTATAATGTTATAAAAAATGTATTTTCTAATATTTTTGACATGCAGCAAATCGCAAGGAAGAAGAGAAAGAAGGTAATATTTATCATCCTGATTTTGTCCATATGCACTATAAAATGGAAATTCCATTTAGATTCACTAAAACAATTCTTAATAGCATATTTACTATTATCTTTTATTATTCATGCTATTTTAAAAACTAAAATAAGAAAAAATGTTGTTTCAGGCTCTGTAAAATTTTGAACCAACATAAAAGCTACATTTATCACTTTTGGCTACCCTCATCTTGGTTAACTTTTAAATATTAATAATAACATTTTGTTTAAAAATTAGGTGGCCCAATGGCTAAATCTTTAGTATAATAATAATATAATTTAATATAATAATTTAGTAATAGATTTAAACGGTGTCCAAGTTCTATATAAAATACTAACAAAAATATATTCCATACAAAACTTAAAAAATATTTTAACACAAGGTTATTTTTCATTTTATCCAAGGGATATTGAGTACAGTTTAGAGTGAATAGGCAAGTATTTTTTTGAAGATACAATATTGTAAAATCATTCTCATTGTACCAGACCATAATTCAAAATGACCTTCCAGTATAAAAACTTATTTCTAGAAATCATTATTACATAGTTGATCAGTTCCTGTACATATACTCTTGTACTAGAACTGCCCAAATTTTCACAATTTATTAGTTTAGTCAAAATGAGTAACATGATAGAGTACTATTAATATGAACAGCACACATGTAACAAAAATTATTTACAAGTGTCAGCGTCTTAGAACTCGTTTAGGCTATACAATACATTATTAAATTAGGCTAGGGGGATAGGAATGAGGAAGATAGAATTTATAAGAAATGTACCTGCATTTGGATGGAGGGAGAGCTGGAAACCATTTTGGAATAACCTCCCTCAGTACACCCAGCCAAGATTTAAATCTCGATCTCCCCATCACCAGCAATCCAGACTAACACAGTGGCGACATGTTAGACAATGCAACCACTGATGCAGGTAATAGCATGATTTAAGTTGCCTCAAGTGTATGTCTAAATTATCTAATCTAGATAAAAATATAATTTTAATTTCCTGAAATTAAAAATAAACCTATTAAAAATCACTAATTTAACGAAAAATCTTCCTTAAAACTAATAAGTATTTATTAATTTATTTATAAAAAGCCTTGGTAAAAATTTGATAAACTAAACTAAATATTATAATTGTTTAAGAAAAGTAGTGATTTGATATGAGCCGTTATGGTATATATGTGTATATATATATATATATATATACACACACACACACACACACATACACAGCTCATACCAAAATTACATTTTCTATATCATTATAATATTTTGTTTCGTTTTCTGATGAATTAAATGTAATCATTTTAGCTGAAGGAGGGGTTTTGCGTTCAATTGGTGATATGGGGGCAGTAATGACCAGTCTTACACTTGGAACCACCTCAAGCCTCTCCAAAAATGTTATTTCACCTACAGTGCTCAAGAAACCATCTCATTTGAAAAAAGAATATCCCTTGGTAATGGATACCAAACTTAAAATCATCGAAATTCTACAAGTAAGTCATTTTGTTAAAATAGCGTTCAGTGTATGTTTAGTTGAGCCTTGTCTGTGCTCTATATTATTAGTGATGTGCCTATTTCAGTTCATCCTAGACGTGAGACTCGATTACCGAATCAGTTGCCTTCTATCCATCTTTAAAAGAGAGTTTGATGAGACAGAGAAAGCTTCTGGGGACACACTCTCTCTTGGACAGAAAGGCATAGACTTGGAAAGTATTGGTACTCAAGCTGAAGGAATATTTGGGAGTAGGTATGTTAATAGTTTGCTCTTTATAAATAAAAAAGTGACACATTCAACACAACACTGTTAGCCAAGAATCTTAAGTTTAATTCCTAAAATCGCTGAAAACTTTATCCAAGGTGACACAAGGGCTTCCCTCTAACAGTGATTAATTAACAGCCTAGTAGTCTGGGTTTTGTGTCTTTTATAGAAATAAGTTAATTTGTAAGTTGTGTACTCATATGTTGGTTCAGAAAGTGCAAGTTAAATAGGGGACGGGATGAGAATGACTTTTAAGGAACTGTACCAGCATTTACTTAAGATAATACAAATTCACATTGTGGAAAAAATACAACCCATCACACCTTAACTTTCCAGTCAGAATTAAGTACAAAAATGCTGAGCAAACTCTTGTCAATTTAAAAAAAATTGATATCCTTAGTTTTTAAAACTAAAGAATACAAATGATACTCTCATTTTTTGAAGTGAGCTTAATCTCACTTTTGTTACTGTCCTTATTCTTTTTACATAACCTTACTCCTCATTGCCTCTTCTTTTTGATTTCTCTTACTTGGAAGTGTCAACAATAAATGACACATTTTACTGTATCTTTTACAATGTCCAGGAGTACATTTTAAATACTTTCACTTAAAGTTATCAAACTAATTACACATCAGAACATTTACTTCAGTGAACTATTCAGGAATTTTTTACAAATTAAGAGATTAAGAGTCTTTGTGATTGTTCAAAATCAAAATGTGATTAAGTCATTGTTTCCTTAGATATGGTCTCAGGAAAGTTTTGCTATGCCTCATTGATAAAGAAAGAGATCTCAGCAGTTGCATTTCTTTCAATATACGCTATGTACATTTTAAGGGGTGTTATGATTTCAGAAAATATTGTTTGTACAATTTTATTTTCTCAGGTCAAAACCTTTGTTCAACTCTTCGTTGTTGTGATCTTACCCAAAGAAGTTTTCTTTTTTTGTGGTCTCAGATTGCACAAAGTAGAGAAATTTTTAAAATTGAGAACGAAAATTGTCAACATTTCTAAATGATAAACCACAGAGTTTCATAAAAGTCATTTTCTTGGTTAGAAGTTTTTCAAGATAAGTTTCACAGTACTAATGTTTGAGATTGAAGTTTTTTCTTTTTTTCTTTGAGATCAGCAAAGAGCACATAGCAGATTTAAATCCCTAAAGAGAGGATTCTTTGTTCTTGGTCTTTTTGACATAATTTGCTATCCATCCCACTTTAATATTCTATCTTGACATAATATACAGTTTATCTAACAGCAATTTGTAATTATCTAGAATACTAATGGTTGTGTTCTTACTATTTACTAAACTGGACACAAAGGGCTTAAATAAAAGGTCACTACTGTCACCTTCACAATTTTCATTTAGCATACAAACTATATATATTCAGGCACAAGCTTGGTTTTGCTTTTCACATTTTCTGGTTTCATTTTTACAGTGGTACAGTTCTTTTAAACACATTGCACAGAAAGCACAGACTATGTCCAGCACAGTAATCTTGAATCTTTGGTAAGCATGCGAGTGGCAACGCTGGTGTAGGCACAATTTGTGTTAAATACGCCATTTTAGTCTATCCCACTACAATTTGTTATAACCAAACTGACCCACTTTTCAAACTTTTAAATAATAATTGTCACTTCAAATGAGTCTGCAGTTGTTTAGACATTAAGTGAAGTCCAATAACTTCATCAATTTCATTTAAATATTCTGCCTATTCGAGACAAATTGAAAACTGCTCTTCTTTACACTGTTTGTTAGTAATGGTTTAACTAATTATTTTCATGATCTTATTGCTAATCTCATTGGACAAGTTGGACCTTTTCCATACCTTCTTTTCAAGCTTCATGTAATCGCTCGGCTTTTAGCAAAGAAATGCAGTAAATTTGAGTCGAGAGGTGCTGTGGAAGAGTTTCCCCATCGTCTATATGCCCATGAAATTGCATCCTTTGATGAGTGAATACATGAATTGAACTTTGTGCTGCATTTTTGACAAACAAAAACGACAATTCTCTTCCGTCAATTTAGTTCATTTGAGGGCCTACATGTGATTGAGTTTAAAATTAAGGTTTCATTGTAGCTTTTTTTATGAAAATTGAAGCCTTACTGGGTAAGGAATTCTTTGATAGCAATGGAGAAAGTATACAAACCCCATTTTACAAAATTGCACTTTAATAATTTAGAGCTAAGTATCTTCACTTAAGCACAATTCATTGTCTTTTGACACTTGAAACAAAGTGTTTCTTCTTAGGGTTTAGCATAAAGCATATTTAAATGGTTTTATTCTTTACCTTCCTAAAGCCTTGATCCTTACTGGATATAGCGAGTTTGACAGAGATTGGCAGTCTTAGCTAAGATAATTCACCTTTTCATGTTCAGATCTATTTATATAATATTTCCTACATTATATGAGTTCTAGCCTATAAAAATGATCTGAAAAGTTTTGCATGTTTATTAAATTACTTGTTTTCCCATAGTGAAGAATGTGCTGTTTTGGATTTGGATGGCCAGGGTGGTCGCACATTTCTACGAGTGCTTCTTCATCTCACTATGCACGATTACCCACCTCTTGTGTCTGGAGCATTGCATTTATTATTTCGCCATTTCAGTCAGCGTCAAGAGGTTTTACAAGCTTTTAAACAGGTTTGTCAAATATTATATTTATTGCTTATATATTTTTTTAAAATATAGAATGTTTCTTATTTTGAACTGATTAATAATATGTTTTATATTAAATTTTAGGTTCAACTTCTTGTATCTGATAGTGATGTTGAATCATATAAACAAATCAAAGCAGATTTAGATGTCCTACGTCAGTCCGTAGAAAAGTCAGAGCTATGGGTTTACAAGTCAAGAAGTGTAGAAGAACAAGTAAAGAAAAAGAACAAAGAGGAAGATGATGACATAATCAATGAAAGAAAGAATAGTTCCAAGAAAGCTGATCGAACACTGAGTTCTTCTGATAAGCAAGGTTCTGCAATTGATTTAGATATTGGTCCCCCTCTTCATGGTGATCAGGCAGAAGAATATAAGAAAATCCAGCAGGTAAATATCACAAGTGTTGTAAATCTGATTTTAAATGTAATATTTAATCAACTATCTAGTTAAATGATGTAACGAGGACCTACAGGTCTAAGCATGTGTCCACAACTGATTTGTGGTGTACTTTTCTACAATGTTACTGGAGTTCCACACATACAAATTATTTCCTCAAAGGCTGAAGAATTAATTGCTGGGGAACTAGTGGTTGTTTCTGTCTCGAATTAAATTAGTTTATAAGCCATGCACTGATATCTGGCGGCTCAGAAAGTCTACATTAAATGCCCCTTATATTTATTTTTTTAATATTTTACAAAACACCGGCTAATCAAGATGAAATCCTATTTATATTTAAGTCTTAAACCTTAAGGTTACTATATCCAAGAAAAATACACATTTTAAAGAAGGATACAATTATCACAAACCAATAATCATGCCTAACCACAGGCAACACCATGGAATCAATAAAAGGAATTTAAATCCATTACCATATTTGTCCAGGCTTACTCTTTTATCCCCACTTTTCATATTTCTACAAGACTTTAAGAGTCATCTCTTAGCTATTTTTCATTGTCTTGTCCTCACTCATGTTCACATATTAGCTTCTTTATAATTTATCTACCACCATAAATTCGAATCCACCCAATATCACAAGATAAGTGAGCGGAGAAATCAGGAATAATCACCTTGAAACAGGGATAATTTTCTTCTTACTCATAATAACTTAATTTCCCATCAAGAAATATTAGGTCGCACCTTTTCCAACCCAAGCTACATCTCCACCACCCCCACCCTCCAGTCATTTGCCCAAAACATGGATACCCTTCACTTTCACCCAACCTATAGTTACTAAGTTGCCCTCCTTAACCAGGTCTTAAGTGCCTAAGGTATCTTCTCTATTATTTGTCACCATGCTCTCTCTTCTTCCTTGTGCTAAAAAAAAATCCCCTTTTTTCTCTCCCCTACATTTTGAGCATTGAAAATCCTTTCTTTAATGCCCCCAAACTTCTCCATTTCTACTTCTCTACACTCATATTAGTTCAAATAATCTAAGATGAGCATTAAAAACTTTACTATAGCAAGAATATTTACTACCAAACATCAACATTACTGCACTTCAAGCCATCAAATTCCCTGTTAATCTCATTACCATTAAACTAAACATTGAATCATTTCTCAAATTACTACCATCAGTTGTCGCATGGTTTTTACGCATCATTCATTTTGGATTGGATAGCTGACAACGAGATCATGAAATTCAGTTTAGTGTACTTAGGGTGTTTTTTTCTGAATTGTTACCTGCTCTCCTTCCACACAAAGTCAGCTACATTTGCTCTAGAATTCTACCTTCTTTATACCTATTTCATAAGTGTGATTAATGTTGTATAAAACCTGAGTATTAGAGAAGGAAAAAATGTAAAACTAAAGTGTTCTCTCCAAGCATAAATTTGTTCTCTTCACCCCCTCTACAATAAACTTTCGTTTTATTATCAGAGAAAATGATAAAACAAACCACTCTCTACTTCATTTTTATTATTGAAATTATAATAAATTTTTTAATGTAATCCTTTTTTCTGTGTGAACCTCATTCCTTACATATATATAACTTTGAATTAATATTAGATAGGTCTTTAGCAAAAATGGAAAATTTACTGTGAGAATCTACATTTGTTCTCTCTTATTCAATAAATTTATTCTTGATTGATAGCTCAATTTATAATTTTAATTAAAAACTAGGCCTATATCCAAAATTGGTACTCTCGTTTCTTTTTCAGATATTAATTCGCATGAACAAATTGTGTGTTCATAATAATATTGGAATTGCATCCAAGGCACGCAAACATGAGCAAAGACTGCTCAGAAATGTTGGAGTTCACACTGTGGTACTGGATCTACTACAAATACCTTATGATAAAAAGGAAGACATTCGTATGAATGAACTAATGAGATTAGCTCATGAGTTTCTGCAAAATTTTTGCCTTGGAAATCAACAAAATCAAGTATTACTTCATAAGCAGTTGGATCTCTTCTTAAACCCTGGGGTATTTATCTTGTAATATGTAAATATATTTTTTATATTATTTTAAGTGCTATTAATTACTGGATTTTCATATTTATTATTTTTACAGACACACAGCACAACAACAACAATTAGGATCACACTAAGATTGAACTCTGAATCATTGTCTGCTTTCACACCACTAAAAGACTAAAGGCTATATTTACAATCAAGATTCGGAGGTCAACCAGTTTCCCATTCAACTTGAACTGTTTGCTCTTTTGTATATTGGAAGATTGGTTGTCTTCTGAGACCAGACTATAAATATGTCCCTTATTCTGTCTCAACTCTGATACACAACTTTCTCCCAAATGTCGATTAGGGACAGTAACATTATTTTTAAATATAATTTATAATTTCAGATTCTTGAAGCCCAATCAGTTCGGAGTATATTTCAAGATAACTCTACCCTTTGCAATGAAGTGAATGAAAAAGTTATCCAACATTTTGTTCATTGCATTGAGACCCATGGTCGGCATGTCCAATATCTCAAGTTTTTACAAACAATAGTTAAAGCTGAGAACCAATTCATTCGCAAGTGCCAAGATATGGTCATGCAGGAGGTAATTCAAACCGAAGTAAGATTACAAAATAGTAATCTTACCTAGGTTTAGTACGTGATGGGGACAGAAAGTTATCTTCAAGTTGGTTTGTATTTTGTCCATGCATGTGTGTGTGCTAATATTTTAACATGTTTGGAGGCACTTTTTGTGAGTTGAAGTCTCTAAAAATTAAGAAAAATTGAAGAAATCACTGAACGCGGAACTTAAATCTTCAACTATAACTGTAAGAATAAAATATATGTTTAGATATCTATTATCATTTTTGTAATTTTCAACTGTAGCAAATGAAGATTTGATCAAGTCTTGTCTCTACATTGTTTATTTATATATATTTGGTTTATTGGCTGCATTTATACATTAGTTCTTATGTGCCCCAGACATAGTGTTAGAATAAATAAAAAATTAGATCACTAATCTTTGTTCAAAGCCTGTGCTTGCCTCCTATATTCTATGTAGTATTACTAACCACTTTTCTTTTGTGTTTTACACACTTAAGTTTGCAAGATAAATTAAGAAGGCTATATATTTGATGTTTAAAATTGTCAATATGTTTATGTCTCTACAGTAATGTGTTTAAGTTCTCTAATTGAAAAATCATAAAATACTGTATAACTATCATACTTAACTTTTTTACATTCATTTTTACTGCAGTTGCTTGCTTAACTTAAGCCTTTGATTTTAACTTATGACAGTTAACTAACCTATGTACCCTCTTTTTACCCTGAAAGCTAGCTAACTTATTGGTAGGTTCCACTATAGTGAATCTTATAAGATATTACCTTAGCATAATAAATTAAGATAAGACTGGTACCTAATGGAGTAAACAAAGTGTACCGTACCTAATGAGCAACAGTATGAAATAACGTTTGAACTGTTGTCAACAACCACACTAAGAAAGATCTAAGCTACTATGTTATTCAGCAATAGTTAAAAAATATTTTTCAAATCTTATAACTAAACATAAGATTTGTAAAATATAATGATTAAAACCATAATCATTTTAACTAGGGATGGATCCTTGAATTCCTTGAATCCATAAGGATATTAGAGGATTCGTGAGAATCTCTGATTCAAGACTCAAATCCTTAGAAAATACATTTTTTTAAATTTTTCAGGTGAAATTTATTTTAGAGCTCTAATGCTGCTTATATATATATATATATATATTCGGATATAGATTCGGATTTGAGATCGGGATTTCAAGATTAAGTTGAGATTTGGATTATAGATTCAGATCCATAAAATAGTTGATTCGACCCAACTATGATTTTAACTTTACTTCATCTTTAAATGAAAAGTTATATTAACTGTAATAACAAAATTAATGAGCTTTATCTTAAACTTCAAATTACTCAAAAACTCTCATAAAACAGTATGTATTTTTAATTGGTTGCATAACTATCTTAGTCGTGGGTAGGGGTTCTTTCAAATGCCAGGTAGATCTCTTAGTTTCACCAGCTTACCTTTGTTTGTTGAATAATCTCTCTACCATTACACACACAAATTGAATATTTTTGATGAGCATCCTATAATATAACATTTTATAGTTATTTTAAAACTGAGGTAACTTTGGTAGGTATTTGCTCTCTTTGCACATTGCAAACATTTTATTTTTCAATTAATGTGTCTTTTGGTATATGGCTAATGCTCTGTAATTTTTATTCTGTCCTCACAAAAATATTTAGTAAATAAAATATGCCAAGCTATGGGTGTATTTAAAGCATCATAGATAAATTAAAATGTGCATTCAGGTATTAATTATATTGTCTGTCAGCTCTACCATGTGCACTTTTTCAGCTTGTTTGTATTACAACTTTTTACAAGGTCATTTTAAATATCTACTATCTTAATAATACTTATTATGACATACTTTAACCTATTTTTACTCGCATATATGGACACATGGACTAAACATCAAGCTCGTCTGGTCTGGTTTACCAGTAACAAGGAGCTCAGGAGTTTGGGGTTTGAATAAATCCAGGGTGTATTGTGGGAGAGTTTACCTAAATAGTATCTTACTCTGGTGCTCCACACTAATGTTAGTACATCTCTTTTAAATTCTAATTTCCTCATCCCTACTCACTTAGTGTCATCAAATAAGGATAGCTCAGACGAGTACCTACTAAGAGACTTTGCAAAAAAGAAAAATCTAATTAAATTATTTACACATTTAGTATTGGGGATGTTAATTTTTTTTTTAATATTTCTAGTTGATGCAATTTATTAGACATTTTCTTTTAGTGGGTAAACCTAATTTTTTTTATAGTGATAGTATGTCCAATAATTATTTTTATATTGTTTTATATATATATATCAAAATTCATCTTGTTAAAATAAAACAAACTCATGACATTTTATTTTTTATATATACTTATTATTTTTCTAAATGTTTTTATCCAAATATAAAGTTTGTTGTTAATTTTATGTCATTATCTTTTATATACTATTTTTATGATCATCATCTTAGTCATTATTTGTTTTAATTTTTTATTCAAGCTCGTTAATTCTGGAGAAGATGTTTTAGTTTTCTACAATGACAAAGCTTCATTCAACATTTTTGTAGAAATGATGAGGTCTGAAAGACACCGAATGGATGAAAGTAGTGCCCTTAGGTAAGATGAACAACATTTAAATAAAATAATACTAATATTGCTAAATACTTTGAATATATTGCAGGTTAACACCTTGTTTTATTCCACTTCTTCAGACAGTAATTAGTGCTGAGGTGTCAGGGTGGGGCGTGCGTGCCCTAACAATTTAAATTTTAAATAGATATTCAAATTTATTTCATGTCTCCACATCTAGTTATATTGGTGTTATTACTGTTTATGGGTTGTTCTCAAATTGATGAACAAATAGGAAATTTAAAAATAAAAAAATAAAAGTTTCAGAAAAAGGATAATTTATTGTCTGATTACACAAAATTTATTAAAGAAGTAAGTAATAATACTAGCAGAGCTTGATTTTACAATAATTATTTTCTTGTGCTTTTTTTAGTTTTACCAAATTGGCTACCAATAATTCATCACTTCGCTAATGCTGTTTCAGATGCACATAAATACGTTATAATCTCTAAAATCTAAATAAAATATGTATTTTTACTAAGTTTTTTAACAATAATATATAAAAATTATATATTTTTCTTAATTTATTGGAATTAGGTTTTTGTTAGGGAAGAATTATACAAAATTAATATGTTAGTAATATTAAATTTTCCAAAATCCAAATAAAATTAAATTTTACTTCTCTCATTTTTTATTTATGTTTTGAACAGCTCAAATTTTAGTAATAGGTAATAATATTTTTTTTTACTAAGTCTATTAATGAGAAATAAGTTATTTTATGATTGTTAACGAAGTGATGCAACTGTTTGCAAATCGATGCGGGCGTAAGGGAAGTGATGCGGGCACTAGCAAAGTGATGTTTGGGAAAACAGCATGAGTTAATTTTGACTTTCTGGAGTGAAATTTGTTTACATAAAAGTTACACCTTAATTTTAAATGATCATTTTTATCAAAAACATGCAATTAAATAAGTTTTATTCTATTTACTCTTCAAATACAAAAAGTGTAACTCTGAAAAAGATCAGCGATTCAAGAAAACTAAATTTAATAACTCAAACATAAATGGCCATTGGCCTAGGAACTGAAACCACATAAGTGTTATTGGTGCTATAAATTAGTTTTAAATTACAAATTGGCAAACATCTAGAGTTTAACAAAGTTTTGGAATTTATAAAAAATAGGATTTCCCTTAAGAACAATTTTTAGAGTTGGAAGAACTCCAACTATTTGATTACCTACATTGTTTGGCCATTTTTCATGAAAAGTCTGTATAAAGAAAAATAATAACAAACTCTAGTATTTCTTAAAGTGAAGAAAAAAACAAATTATTTTCTTCTTATTCGTTTTTGTCAAAGTAGTAAGCCTATTACATGAAACCATAAAGTAGGAATAAAACGTTTTTAGGTATAATAAATTATGAAACTTCAATTCAACCAAATATTTGCATTGGTGACATTTTAAAAGGTTAATTTGAACAAAAATATTTGTAGCAACAGTACTTGTCAATGTATTAAATAAATTGCTAATTGCATTGAAAGTTTCACTTTACTTACTGTATGTGAACTATGTGACTATTATTAGTTTTGTCACCTAACTGACGTTAGCGAGGTGATGACGCCATTTTGTTACTAAGCAATTTTAGTGATGTGATGTTTTTGGCAGTCTTTGAGTTTCATAATCATAATATAAGTATAAAGCGGCAGACAAGCATTGAGATTAGTTCCTGCCTCCATTTACATTCAATTGAACTGATATTGGCTTAGTTATTTCAAAAAACTCCAAATGATATTAACGTTAGCGAAGTGATTTGCAATAAACATACTCCAAAAAATTACCAGAATTTTTGTACGTTGACCGAATAGTATTAAATCAACCTTTTAACTAATGAAATAACAACTAGTAGGTACAGGACAACACTCTACTGCTAATGGGGAACAGTGGAGCATTCTGGAAGGTTTTATCGCCAAATTCAAAATATTGTGTTTCTCCAGTGCATTACTTGGGGACAAACAAACATCAATTAAAACATCGAAATACATGACTGATTTATTAAAATGGATTCTTCAAACGAAAATACCATTATTAAGGGAATATTTTACCATGGTTTTATTTATTTTACTCTTTTTCTTTATTTTTGTATCGAACTTCAAACTTCTAAATTCAGAGGTTAGGACAGTTAGCAAGGTGGTGAAAGGGACTTTTAATTTGTTTTTAATATTACCATATTTAAATGTTTCTATGAAGTTTTATACACTGTTTACTACCAAAAAAAAGTTTTGTTGCTTGTTTTAAAAATAACAAAATATTTATAAAGTCAGGAAACATGAAATGTCCCTCAATTTGAGAATAACCCTTATACATCCCACAGGATGTACACTTTTAAACATATGACTGGAATTTCTATTGTTAGGAAGTGAAATGCCGAGCCGAACTTTACCAATTTCATTTTAAAGCTGTCCTTTGTGAAGACGCTCAAAATTTCTACATTACACAAAAGGCAAGAAAGTAAGAGAACGGGGTTCTTGGTCGTGGAGTAAGATATAAATATTTTTATAAGAGAAAATCTGTGACTTCCAGTAAATGCAGCTATAAAATGTGCTTTTATGTGGTTTTTGTGTTTTTGGATTATAGTTAGATATCAGTCCGTTAAACTTGTAAGTTATCTATTATTTAAGGATTTATAAAAAATTATTCCATTCACGAGTAAACCAAAAACCACTCAAATTACAATACAAACATTATTATTTTTAAATAATAAATGTTTCCTGGAATGTAATTATGTTACTTTAAATTTTAAATGATTTGTTTATTTTTGTTCAGACTTTGAACATTTTCTCATGGCAGCAAAAGTCATGATAGGATTCACATTTGACAATTGTTCATCACTTTGGCCGTATGGGTAAGGTGACCATATTTCTTAATTGCAAAATCGGGACTTTTTGGGGCTGTGTCGGATTCTGGTTAGGGGGTCTGGGAGGTATGGTATGGATGTATGGTCTATGGAATACCCCGGGTAGGGGGGGCGGGGGGGTCAGAAAGATTTTAAAACATAAGCCTTGACAGGCCATCATGGACGGTAGGAATTAAGATATAAAATAATAAATGTATTAATTATACAAGAATCACTTTTAAGTTTATATGTGAACTGGAAAATTATTTTCTATTCACCAAAAAAACTATAAGTGCACTTAGGCATTGCAGTGTTTACTACGCATTGGACTACAGTCAAACACCAAAACACAGAACTGAGAAGTAATGAATTTTAAGATATGAGAAATATTCAACGTGACACATGAGCAGGCCACTAAAGAACGTTCACAAGACTGACTGAATAGCTCCGGAGCAGTGGGGAAGTTGATAGTGGTGGAAGCACAGAGATCAGGGGGGTATGTCAAAGTTTCTAATTTCCTAGCTAGCTTGGACAGTCTACACACACAAATAATACTCTTCCAACAAAGCCTTGTAAAAATATTTGAAACTTTTGTTTCCACATGACATAATATATGTTCATTTAATTGATTCATGGCTTCAGAAAAATGTAATTTATTTCCCTCCAAAGCGGGACAATTATGCGTCCCACAGGGAATTTTTGAGACGGCAGGACAGGTTCACCCAAAGCGACATTGGGACAACCCACATTTTTATTAATTGTGTATTCTCATTTTAACATTTCCTTCTACCACTGTCAGAGTGGAATATTTATTTCATAATTTCACTCAAATAAAAACAACATTATATGATCAAATCCTATGTTTGGTCTGGCGATCATCTCATTTGAGAAAACGTTTCTAAAAGAAACAAAAGGAAAATTGACTTCCATGTTTTACAAATGCACCAATGAGGAATTTATCAAAAAAATTGGAACATAAATTGTATTTCTTGTACTAATGATTGTTAAGTTTGACCAGCAAAATATAATTGTTAACAAAAGGGTAAGGGTGATACATATTATTGTATAGTGCATGATTATTAACAAACTTGATTTCAAAATGTCACATGCCCCGCTTCAGATGACACACCTCACCACTGACAGCAATACAACTTATTTTTAATGACTGTTACTCTGACTAAAGTTGCATATTTAACTGTTCTTCGTTGTTATATTCTTGGAAAATACCTTCTTTTTAATTTGAATGGAATTTTCAACCTTAATCTTCATTTCCTATAATAACCTTCAAATATGGTTAAACAAAACATTTTCTGGTATAATTATTTGGATCATAACAGACTTATCTTTAATACAGACTTTAGTAAAAATAAATCTGGTCCCAAAATATTATAACTTTAAACCAAAATTTCAATAATTTCCTTTTTAATGAATCATTGGGGGACTTAGCTAAAATTAACCGTCCTATTTTTATATTTAATTTTCATTCCCTACCTTCCAAAAAATAATAGTTCAGTATTTTATTTTAAAAGTTAATGCAAAAAGAGTTAGCACACCCGATGTTCTTATTCTTAGTAAGAATGCACACTCATTTAAAACCTTAGCGTTTTTGTTTTCTGTTTAATCTACAGTATTCGTTGTTATAATCCAAAGCAAATATAACTTTACTTTAAAAATATACTTTTAAATGGTTTGCCCCCAAAACTAAGAGCAGCCATTTAAAATGTATGGTGAATATTTCAATATTGACTATTACACTTATATATTTAAAATTGATATTGACCAATCACCAGTCACTACTGATGAGCAGAGATTTATTTTGACTACACTCATAACAATTTATTAAATAAATAAAAAACATCAATATGATATATCAGAGTAATACTAAGGACTGTTAATATCTAGCAAAATTACATCAATTAAATTAATTAAAAGCTTACACTACAAAGCACACATACATTTACATTTCCAAACTTCATTATTCTTTCATATATTAATTGCATCTCACTTGCTAAAAATTGAAAAAAAAAATTTTTTTAATAATTAATCGGTGTTAAAAATCTGAATTTTGGAAATGTCACATTTTGACATACTGGTATACAAATCCATATAATATTTTCACAAGTCATTGTATTCAGTCAATCCACACTGAACCACTGCATTTATTTAATTCTTTGTAACAGATATCTACTTTAATAAGTTTGATAAAAAATAACAGACCAACTTGATGAAAATATATCTATAGTTGGAATGGTGGTGACACCAAACAAAGTTACTAAATCTACTCTTATATATCCATTCACCAAACCATATGATATTCAAGACCATTTGTTGAGTTGTCACTTTTGGCAGTCAAAACTTTCACAACAAACAATTTATTTTTAATTAGGTTCGTCTTTTAACTGATTTTACATTATTGAAACATGAACTAATTAAAATAATCGTTTGGATGTTTCTTTTTTGTGAATGTGGCGTCTATGGTTCACTTAAAAATTCTTTTCAAACGAGAGCTTCTAAAATTCACCAGTATCTTCACAAATTAAGATGGTGAACCAGCTGAAACAAGGGCAGATGATGACAACATACAAACCACATTCAATTGTGTTTATGCGCATATATTTTCAAAATAACAATGTTTTATTTTGAAACTAATATTGTATAAAGCTCTTTCTCTAATTTATAAAAAAAGGGTTATTTATATTTCTGTGGCCATTAATAAGAAGTGTGAATATAATACTTTTTAATTTATTATTTTATGCACTATAATTTCTCTTGTTGCCACAACTTAAAAAACAAAAAAAAACAATGGTTTTATTAATATATTCTATTCTTTCGAATAGTTACAAAAAAAATTATACAGTAATCTTTGGGGAAGTAATATTATTTAATTACTTTACTTATTCTACAGCATTAGGAACTCAAAAGCTCATTGCCTTACTTACAAAGTACACCATCTAGTATTAGAAGCGTTTATTAACTTTTTTATTTGTTACTATAGTATTTCTAAGGTGCATATAACCCGAACGGGAAGTAAGACGCGGTGCTAATAATAATATTTCTAAGAAAAATGATAATAATTACCACAAAGGTTAATCTTAGTGACTTTCAACTAATGTTTGCAATAAAAATCATCTTCTACCTGTCTGTTCCCACCACTTCCACAGTAGATGGACTTTAGTTAGCACATAGCTGCCTACGATGGTATCATAGAATAACTTTTCACCCTGAATGTTCAAAGACCAAAATAATGCCTTGTTCTACTAAAGTCCATTACATGCCTAGTTTCAATTTTGCTTACACCAATCATATAGCTAAACAACCAACCTTAGTTGTGCCCAATATTTAATCAATAACTCTGCACAGTCTATCAATCTTAGCAAAGAGAATTTACAAGGTGGTTTATAGAAATGAACACACCGTAAAAATGTTTGTGGATATTAGAATACTAACAATCTCACTAGCATATTTCCTCCAAAATAAACATTTTGTGTCAAGTACCTGTTGAAAAAATATTTAGTTGTCAGTTTCGTAAAAATGAAAAAACCAGATTTTTGAAAATAGTTATTGATTCTAAAAAAAATACTGCAACTATTATCTTAAAACACTTCTCTTTTCTCTTTAGTAATGAATGATTCTATAGGAGCTAATTTAACATTCTCTATTATAAAATTGAGTGCAAGTGCCTTGAAATAAACCTACTCAAATTTGTGATCATCCAAAAAGTCAAGAGCGTTTTATGGAGTCTGAATCTATTCATCATTTAATTTGTAATTACTGTGACTTTATTTAAAACATACTGGTAATGGATTCCTAAAAGACCATCATTGTCAACCAGTTGCAGCTAAATCTCTTTAACCTCTTCGATCTTGAGGCATGATAAAATTTTGCTTTTATTTGCCAGCCGATATAATTTATCTGCTTTCTCTATGAACGAGCAAAAAGAATGAAAAATCATTTTATATTAAAAAGAATTTTGGATTTCATAAATTTGTATGCGTTTGATTTTAAGCAGATATCTTTATAAAAACATAAAAAAATAATGTAAATTTTATATTTTGCAATATTTAATGGAAACATTTCTACAATGTAAACACAAATTTTACATTTTCTCCCTTTATGTATTTCCCTATTTTTCTCCCTGCTTCTGCTCTCCATTTCTTTCTTGTTTTGAGCAGTGTACACTCATTTTAATATTGGTTGTTATTTATTTTATTTTAGATATCATGTAGAGCTTGTAAAGCTGCTGGCGTGTTGTACAATGGGGAAAAATGTCTACACAGAAATTAAATGCCACAGTTTGCTTCCATTAGATGATATAGTATCAATGGTATCTCATAAAGATTGTATTCCTGAGGTAAGGTTTAAAATGAAATTTTTAAATATATGCTATTACTAAAAAAAATTAGTCCATTGGAGCAGCTACACATTGAATCTCAATAGAAGACTACTTGATGCTTGATTTACACAACTGTTTTGATAAATTAATTTATTATGTTGGTCCATATCTCACCAAGAGTTCATTTCAATCCTCTAATTTATGTTTAAATACCAATTTTTACTATTGTGATGTAAATTAACTTAACTGTGGCAAACATTTTTTCAGATCGCTTTTTTAGGCTACACACACATAAAATATAGCCCCATCTCATTATTTGTACAAGTCATTATACTCTTGTAAAAATATTGTTTTAATACTTTTCACTAAATATTTCACCCAATTTTTTTCAGCCATTTGCCCCATGTGTACTAACTACTATTTTATTTATTATTGTTTTCAATTACTCGTTTTAAAATATTTTAGCTAAGTAATAATAATAATAATACTAATAATATATATTAGTATTCTCACATCAACATTTTGAAGATTCTGGTGAAGTACATTAATATAGTACAATGCATTCATTTTTGTGATTTGTCCAAATAAACCCTACTTCTGATCACATAATGGTTTGTCAATTATATTTAAAGTGCTAGTTTTTATATCATAAGCAGTGGTGGATCCAGGATTATGTCAAGGGGTGGGGGCTACACACACACACACAAAAGACCATTACAAACCAATAAAGCAGTGATCCGGGCCCCAGGGGATTTTCCCCCAGAGAAAAGTTTAAATTCTAAGGTTCAAAATGATGCTATTTAAGTATATATTGTACCTAATAGTTACTGCTTGAACTTCTTGTTGTTATAAATATCTGTTACCTTGGCTTTGGTTGCCAGCTTTAATTTCCAGAAATAGCCATTGTAGCTTATATTTCCTTTATGATTATAATTTTTAAATTAATATATAAATAGACTGTCAAAATAAAGATGTCAAATTCAAGTGATTATATTTTAGTAAATAGTATGAAAATAAAATCAATAGTAAATAACATTGTTCCCTACCCATAAGGGTGAATATATTTATCACTGCTTAGTGTTAAATCTGCCATTGTCAGTATTCATTAAAGTAATTCATTAAAATAAACTGTCTAGTCTATTTGTTTGACCAATCCTGTAGCTCCATTCGTTGTGGTTTCATTTTTGCAAGCACATTTGTAATCTCTGCGAAGTCGATTGGCCTTTCCTTATACGTTTGCTAGAGATAACCCACTGAGCCTCTCTTCATTCATTGATGACCACAAGTGCGTCTTCAATCTTCTCAAAGTAGAGAAACTTTGCTCTGCAGAGGCTGTAGACACTGGTAGTGTGGCAAAGATTTGCAGAATAATCCTCACACTCTGTAAAAAAAAATGTGTTGTCACATTCTTGAAGTGCCTGAACAGAGTTTTCTGGGATGATACCTGACTCTGATTGAATTATCTCCCATTTACATAGCCAGAGAATCAGCTCTGCTCTCAATTCCGCCTCAAGAGTGTGCCAATTTGTCATCTTCATACACTAATGCTTTATTTAGAATTTCATCCCCATTGTACTTTCCGCAATTGAATGAAACAAGTCCCTCAAATGGATTTATTTGAAGAACTTTATCATTAAATCTGTTCTTCAATCCAGAGATAAAATGATCAAGAAATGGGATGAGAACAGTTATTTTGAATCATTGATCTGAATCTTTTGTTCCGAAAAGAGTTGCACACTTCAATCTTTCAATTTAATTTTAAAAATTAAGTTAAAGGTGGGAGGAGGGGGCTATATCCCCTAAGGGGGGGCTATATCCCCTTAGCCCCCCCCCCTTGAATCCGTGCCTGATCATAAGTATTGAATAAACATTATTACTCAGATGCGTTTGACCTGGTATTGATAGATCATCAACCACTTCTAAGAATTGTTAGTTAAAATACCACTTAATATGAAAGCAAGTGATCTTTGAGTTAATATGGTAACTGTGCCTCCATGCAACAATTTGTTTGGCTAGCACCTATTAAAACAATAATAAAAATAAAACTTTTTTTTTTATTAAAACAATAATAAAAAGAAAACTTTTTTTTTCCAGGTGAAAGAAGCCTACATAAATTTTCTAAATCATTGTTACATTGACACAGAAGTTGAAATGAAAGAAATTTATACCTCCAATCACATGTGGAGTTTGTTTGAGAAAAGCTTCTTGGTGGACATGGGAATTGTAGCCAATTCACCTTGTGATAGGAAACACTCTGACATAGCTTTAGAGAACTATGTCATTAACAGTGTCATGAACATCATAACTACATTTTTCAGTAGTCCTTTCTCTGATCAAAGTACAACTGTTCAGGTAATCTTGCTTGATTGTGTTGGCCATATACTGTAGCTATCAAATGTAGACAATATTGTGTGTGATTAGTTTTTTTTTTTTTTTTTTGCCTCATGTATAACATATTTTAAAACTTTTCAAGTAGTTGCCATTACTTTAAATCTATTATGTCACCCTCTTTCTTGCAAGCTTCCTTTGCTTGTAAATAGATGTTCTTGTTTTATCTAGTACATTTATCTTGTTAATGTATTCATTCATTACAACCAGAGTATCCAGAGTATCCTAGTACTTTATTTTGCTATGAATGCGACAGGTGAGCAAAAATGTTATGAAAAATAGTGCATGCTATTTAAATATGTATCCAATAATTGATATGCCTTTGAAAGTCTTGTTTTTTAATCTTTAAATGTATTTTGTTATATTAAGGGTGGGCTACTTATAAGTATTTGATGATCACCTCAATACAGATCTTTGTTGAGCCAATCATACTATGATTTTTCATTGAAAATTATTACATCTAATTATTTATCTTGTTATATACACCATGAATATATAAATAAACTTATGAATTTTATAAAAGGATATATTTATTACTAATATGTGCTATGTCCTTTATAAAATAACTATTCAAATTGGATCACAATTAAAATGTTAAATAATTAAACAAATTACAGCTATTAAAAACAAAAGTAAAATTTTGTTCAAGCTTAATAACTAGTTAGTTACTGAGTTGGTTGAGAAGTAGATATATTTTTGCTAATAGAATTCAGCGATATTTTGTACCCTACAAATTGATCACCAGTATCTATTAAATTAGGCAATTAAGCTAATATTTTTGCAACTCTTACACCCCTATATATTTGTCTCATTCTGTTGATTGATAATGGAGCGTGAGTATATTTATTTCTGCAAATAATTATAAAATATCAATTTAACATCAAAACACTAATAACATTAAAATATTGTGTCACTCAAATTAATTTGAAATACTTAAAAAATTCACCACTAAATTAACTTGTATCACAAGTTTACTACTCGGAAAGGGTAAACAAAGAGAGATTATGGTGGATCATCTCGTCTTATATATATATACACAGAAGAATTATTTGGATTAATGCTGACTATATAGCAATGCATTTAAATTTTCTTAAGTCCCTTCTAAAAACTATAGGCTATAGGTTAATTAAAAGTAATTAATTTTCCAATGAGATATGTGATAGTAAAATTAATTGATTAAGAGCATTTTTAATACAGCTCTGTGTAAAAAATTAAATATAAACAATGAAAATATGAGTTTTTATTTATAACTTTTCATTTCAAATAATGGACACTTTTTAGTCTGGAAAAAATTCAAAAAGCCAGGGCATTTCAAAACTTAACAAAGTGTATAAACCTGGTGCATGGTAGATAATCATTAAAACACCCATTATATTGACTCCTCTTCCTCCTACTACCACTAAGCAATAAGCAAAACTGAAATATATAAATGAAGTTAAACTGGAGATTTAGTAACTTTACAACTAAGAGGACAGTATGAAAAAGATTTATTAATTTGCAAGTAAAATATTTTCAAGATGCTTTTAGGTGCAGGTTTTTTTTTCTAATAATATAGATGAAACAAGATTTGAACACACAAAACATTTTCTGCCATCTTGCTGCAATATAAACTTTTCTGAGTGTATTTTCACCTATTTATAGTCTAAATAATTTAGAGTGAAGATCAATGGGTGATCTAATCACTGAAATTAGTGATAATGTTGTAGTTGGCCAATTGATTCATACCTAATTTATATTTGTATCTAGTATGATTAGTCAAAAAACTTTTTACTGCATAAATAGTTGAAAATATTTGGTTTGACCTGGCGTGTATCTTGATATGTTTAGTTGTGTATCAACTTTAGTTTTAAAAAAACTATTATTAAAAAACTTTGTGTAGAAGTTTAGTCCCGATATTTTAAAAAGTAGTTTTAACCCTTGCATGTGCATTGTCTGCTCAATCTTCCACTCACTTTGAACTCATTGGAGTCTAGATTTATGTTTAGAAATATGACGCACAAGATTGTTAGTTAAATTATTTAAAAGCTACATTTTGTTGTTTTTTTTATTTTAAAAAACTCAGGGGTGAATAAGTTTGGATTATCTTGGTATTTCGAGTGTTTTTAAAATAATCTTGACTGAAAAACACTTAGGAAAGTGTTTAAAAAAATAAGTTGGGAAGCACAAACCTTACAAAACCAAAGATAAAAGAGGGTGAAAATTGCTTGATTAATCTAGAGAAGGAGGGGGCATTGACTGGGGTAACAACCCGGGAAAGAAGAAAAGGATAACTGTTAAAACATATTAATAAAGAGTAGTGTTGACTAATAAAATGGGTTCTTAAAGGAAGGAGTGAGTACGTCTCAATCAAACTAAGAAAAGCGTGGTCTGACATTTAAAATAAGCTAGGAAAGTCCAAAATATTGCCTTTAAAAAAATAGGGAATTAGAAAGAACCAACTTTAAGCAAGCTATTAAATTAGGGAAAGGTGACCTTTAAAATAAGCTTATCAAAGAAGATGGGATTGTTGTTAATAAAAGCTTGAAAAAGCGAGAGGGATTATTTTGAATACAAGCTAAGAAAGAAGAGATAGATGATTGCTTGGGTGTGTTAGGAAAGGACTTATGACTTTCATTTTTTTATTTATTTGATGTATTTAATATGCACTATCTGAACCTACTAATTATATCAGCACACAACCTATAAACTAACTTAAAACTAGAACATATACATCACCCAGCCCCTGGCCATTAATTCATCACTGTGAAAGGGGAAACCCACATTTCATCAATGATAAATTTGTAATCGAACCCAGGACTCTTAGGGACTCTTAGCTCAGTACGCAAATATGCTACTTACTGCTCTAAGGTGTCAGACTAAGTCAGTCCTCTCTCCTCTATTTGTCCTTCTTTCCACACTTGTTTTAATAGTCATGTATGTCCGACACACAAGCTCAGTCGGTAGCATGTCTCTCTACTGAGCTAAGGGTCCCGGGTTCGATTCCTGGCATGGTCGAAAAACTGATCTTTAATGAAACGTGAGTTTTCCCTTTCACAGTGATGAATTAATGGCCGAGGACTGGATGTTGTGTCTTTTCTAGATGTAAGTTAATCTATAAGTTGTGTGCTGATATAATCATTTGTTTCAGAAAATGCATGTTAAATACTTGAATAAATTTTAAAATATAAAAGGACTTACTTAATACAACCTAAGAAATTAGAGAGGTATAGCTTAATACAAGCTAGAAAAAGAGCGAGGTCTAGCTTAATACAAGCTAAAAAGGTGAGAGGGAAAGCTTAATACAATTTAGTAAAGAAGAGAGGGATAGCTTAATCCAAGCTATAATAGGGATTAGGAATTACTTTGAATACAATGAAGGTAAGGAAATTTTAAAACTTTTTTTGTAGAGGAAGAGCCCCTTGGTTGATCTAAAGTTTTATAAAGTTTTTAAGGAGAAGGCAAAAAAATTTTGCTGGAGCTCAAAACTTTATTTATAATCTTATTTTGTATTTAATGTATGACTTCTGTTGTTTATAAAATGAAACTTGGAACTAGCTTACTTCCAAAGCCACATGGACTACTTTTCTGAGCCACCTTCCCCTTTCACTGGTTGGCAATATTGAATCCGTCCATAGTCAGTATTTTTCTCTGAAAACATTGTGAGCTGGACACTTTATCTCATTTTCTAGTATTTACCCTCTCTTTCACTATTTTCATATAGCTATTCTTTATTTCTGTTAACCTACTACTCTTAGCAACGGGGAAAAAATAATTTGAAATTAAAATTATTTACATTGTCTTTTTTACTTTAAATAATTAAATAAACATGGATTTTCGACAGACATTTCCTAAAACATTTTCTTGCTAAAAGTAAGATCCTTACTGTTTCTTCTCAAATAATTTCAATTACCTAGTGAATCTATTAACAACATCTAAAAATAATTAATTTCTTATACGAAGCTTCAGGACATTTGTTGAAAAAACTCTGATTTCAATTCTAGCACCAAAAACATAAATCATTTGGGTAAAGTTCTCCTATTCTTCCCTGTGTTTTAAGAATCTTATTGAAGGTTTTTTAAAGTAAGAATAAGACATAAAGACATTTTATTTTCACTCTTCAAGAGCTGTCCACTACATTCTTGTGACTTATTCTTATTTCTGAGAGAAAGACTCGTCTAAAAAAATAGTTATCAACAAAAAGGCTGGACTTTTAAAAATTCACTGGGAATTTATTGGAAATATTTATTTTCATCGTTTAATCATTTTTATTGTGAGTCTTATTATGCACCCAATCTATTTAAATACAGGACTATTTTTTTTTATTAATCATAATACTTATTTTTGGAAGAGTTTGAGTAGGCTTATGCAACAGATGGTAATGTCTTAGAGCACAGTAAGGAATATTTATCGTAGTAAATTGGGTCCATACCTATAAAGAAATACAGCTCAGTCAACCGCTAATACAATTTGCCAGGGATTTCAGTGTACTCTTAAAGTGAGAACCAAACAATATAACATGTGGCTGGAATTATAACACTGACTTCCCTGCCACTGGCTAGCCAGACTAAATTAGACTGATGCCTTTGTATGCCTACTGGTGCGGGTTATTCCATTTAAAACAATATGCTAGAAACGAAGACACTGGTACATTTTAAATGTTTAGTTATCTTGTTAGACAGTTTATTATGTTCTAACAACCGCTGCGGTTATGGCTCTCGACATTTAGTTTGTGTTTTGTTTGTATGCAGCATGCAGTTAACTAACTTTAGAATTGGCATTTTGTGTTGCATGTTGTGATTGTATTGGGTGTGTATGTCACTAGAAACATCTGCTTGAAGCCAGGATGTTTTGGAATGGGAATGCTGGCAAACCAAATGTTCAACTCACACAAGTAAGTAGACTTTTATTGTTCCTACATACAACTGCGTATATACAATACACACACATAATATAAGCCTAAGTAATTTTTATCTAAATGATTTTCAACATAATTTTCTTGTTTTTTTAAACCTTTGGATTCAATTTTAATTTTTGTTTTGATGCATTTAATTCCCTATAAATTATCTTGTTAAGTTAAAAAAAAAGAAATTATCAAATTAAATTCAAGCACACCCAAATTTTTACCTATTAATTTAGTTTGTTTGCTAATAGATACTGATTATTTTTTCGAAGTATGGCTCCTATTTCCTAATCACTCTAAAACATGCAAAGTATTCCTGTTCATGGTGGTTAAGTACTATGATACTTTAAACAATGGGCTTTGGTAAGTAAAGTCATGTCATGTTATGCATATAGATCTTCACTACTTTCTTTTTATAAAGAAGTGAGGAATAATGGAAGTCATAAAGAGATAGTGAGAAATTTGGTTGGAAATAGTGGAGGGAATAAGATATGGTGAGGAAAATATGTGATTATATTGCGTAGGCCATAAGAAAAAGAGATTCATGGTGTGAAAAGTATAGGATCTAAAAGTGTGAGATTCTAAGATATCTCATATAATCTTACATAATCCTATACCTGCATGGCTTTGTGATTTGATTCTGTTATCACAATGCTTTATTTTTCATTTCTTTATTCCAGCTAAGTGCTCTGCGTTAGATTGGGCTCATCACTAATAAAATCTTTGTTACAGAGCACAACCAACAATACTAAGTTTATAGTAACAATTAGTAGGGGAGCTGACTTAGGGTATTTAGTTTTAAATACAAAACTAATTATATTTGTATAAACTTGATATAACTGTAAAACAGCAATGGTTAACATAATTTCATAACATTATACCATAGTTCAAACCCACTTATCAGTCAAGACATTCCTATTAAAATAGATCAACAAGCAATATTATAAAAACAAACTATCATAACTTGAAGTAAGTTCAATTCAGCCTCTAGCGCTGTGGCTTAGATTTACTTAGGTAATATAGAAGAGACCAGCACTTTATCTAGGTCTTGGTGATTTACGACTTCTGTTTTAACTTGGTCATCACGTCTCCCTACCTGTTCAGGTTGTACGCATATGTACTAATTATGCTAATGTGCTAGGGATGAGGAAGGTTGAATTTATATTAAGTGTACCCGCATTTGTGTGAAGGAAGAGTGAAAAACCCTTTAGGGAAAAAACCTCAGTACCAAATATTGCCAATCTGGCACGCAAAATAAATAATTTAAATGTACTACGTTGTGTTCTGTTATGTTGCCTTTGACCCTCATAATACCCAAGCTTGCTAAATCATTCCCAAAAATACAAGGTGCTAAAAGATAGGGGGTTCCTAACTTAAGGATTTTGTAGTACTCATTAAAATGAGTAAAAAAGTCCTAGTAAACATAAATCCACAAACCAATTAACATAGAGATAGAGGCAATTTAATATTTTGATTTTTGTAATTTAATTAAACTGGCCCCATTTGTAGACATTGAACTTGAATTTGCTTAACTACATACACATGAGTTAGCGTTGGACTCTCATTGATTTAACTAACATAATACCTAGGTCAACACTGATCAGAATAACATTACTCAGTTTTATTACTGTGTGAGTTGTTCCAAAAGTGTTAATTGTGTTTTAAAAGGTTAATAATAGGACCTTATCATTCTAACGGAGAAATGGCAGACATGCATTTTCTTTATGGCTCTGTCAATGGAAATGCTGCTGCCACACATAGTCTCTACGAGGAAATGTCTCTCAATTGCACAATTCTGTCTCATACATTATTTGTGAAAATCCACCTACTGTGTGAAGATGGCTCTTTTCAACCATGTGTTATGGATCATGGATGTCCCAGAAGTGTTTCTACCCCCTATATGGAAGTTCATGTTTTGAGGAGAATGGAACAAAATCCACAAACTAGTGCAAGAAGAATTTCAGGTATTGAAGGTATCATTGCACCTCTGTTATGGAGAATACTTCGTGAACAGTTTCTGTACCCATACCATATTCAATGAGTGCAGGCTCTCACTCCCTTATCTGATTACTAAGCAAGAGTGGTGTTTTGCCAATGTCTTCTCGGAAAATTAACTATGTATCCATGCCGTGTTGCTGACATTATTTCTACTGATGTGGCAGGATTTACTAGAGATGGCATTCTGAACTTTTATAATAATATTATATGGTCTGACGAAAATCCTCGCACCAGTCTTGAATCAAGACAACAGCAATATTCAATAAATGTTTGGCTGGCCATTTTAGTAGAATGACTAATAGGACCACTTGTTTTGCTAAACAAACTAAATGGTGCAGGCTACCATAATTTTCTGCTGAATATTTTACCCAATATATTGGAGGATGTACCCATTAGAGAACGACAACAATTGTAGCTTATGCATGGCGGGGCTCCACCTCATTTTTCATTGTCTCCAATAATTATTGATTTAGAAGACCTACAACAGTGAGTTGAAGATGGTTTTTAGAGGATTCAAACTAAGCCAGGGATTGTTCAATGTGCACACAACATTCTGATTCGAAGATTGGAAATTTGTTTGGAAAAAGAAGGAAAACATGTAGAACATTTTTTGTAGTGATGAGGTAGTAAATTTGTGCCATATAAACCCACTTTTGTATCCAATTTATTTTCATTGCCTCGAGACATAATTGCCTGTATCTCTGTGCCTGTTGGTTTGTGGACTTATGTTTACTTAACCTTTTATAATAATAATTTAAATGAGTACTACAAGATCCCTGAATTCTGAACCATTTTTAACAACCTGTACATAGCAATGTTTGTATCCTAAGATGCATGCGAACAAGTGTTTTTTAAACCATTAATTTAGGAAAAGTTATCTTAGAAACCGACTTACTGATGTACATAAGTTTAGCTACTTTCTTGAGAATCACCTCCTCATAGCTTAACCCAGATTATAAAAAAATTCTAGAAGCTCATTCATAGTTTCACTCATCTCATACCCCATCATATAACTCTTCTGAACAGACTTAAAACATACAAAGACACTAAGGTATTTATAATTGTTTTGCATTCTCATTGTATTTAAACTTATTAATGTCAGTCTATTATGTGTGATTATAATACTTTTCTTTTTATTAAATTTTGAAGAACAATTAATGGATAAAAGTCTTAGACTTGCTATTTTTTTTATTTGGCCTTTTTGTAATTAAGTTTGCACATAGATCATAGACAATTTAACCATTGAAGTGGGCTTACTCCTGTTGCAGTATTAGAATCACCCATAGTGAGTTCTTGCGTCCTGTTTTACTTAAACAGTGGTGATGCTCTAGACCAGGATCAACCATTTCTTTTAAATTATAGCTGTAATTCTGATTTGGTGCAAGGTTTCTGTAACATGGTTCCATTCTGCAGAGTGAGTAGCTTTTAGGGGTGGGGTAGTAATTATATGTAGAGGGGAGGATATTTGAAGGTTTCACCCCCAAGCCATTGGAAGCATATAACATTGTGTGCAATGTCTCCTGGTCACCTTGGTATGTTTGTGATAAATAATTACTACCACTAAGTCAACACGTTCCACCACCATGCTTGCTGAATTGACTTAGCTAGGGGAGAAGGTAGACAAAGGGCCAGTTTCATAGTCAGATTTAGTACACCTCAAGTGCGGCGCTATACTAAATACAAGACGTCACCTACCTGGAATTGAATGGAATGGGCCAGTTTCATATGCGAAACTGGCCCATCCCATTTTGGTCTAGGTAGGTGTCGTCCTGTATTTAGTATCGACTCGCACTTTAGGCGTACTAAATCTGACTATGAAACTGGCCCAAAATGAAGGAATAGTCTTGACCAAAGCCAGTCATGTTAAGAATGAGTTGGAGTAATACATTTTTGTTTTTTGACCTTGAAAATGAGGCCACTTGCACCATGTAGAAAAATGGGGCATTTTAGTACAAATGAATATCCACAAAATATATTTGCAGAAGATATTTATGGTAATTGGCGAAGACGCTATAAATAATATAACTATTATGAATTATTTATTGCATTAGAATTACAAAAATGTGTAAAACCTAGAATCAATAATTAATTTTAATTTTAGTATATTACAATTATTTTAATGCAAAAAAATTAAAACTAATAAATCTCAGCCAAATTGATGGAATGCTAAGTGATAGATCATCCCAATATTACTAATAAATGCACTATGAGCATATAGATTTGGGTAGGAATAGGGTGAGATTAGGCTGAAGCTTATTGGGTAAATTAATAAATAAAAGTGAAATAAAATAATCTTTAGAAAAGGGGGAGTAGGAATTAGAATTTTTTGATTGAATAAAATTGCATGATCACATATCCCACCCCAACATACGAGTCAAACAGATTCAAAATCTAATTTTGCCACACACATTTAAAACACATTTCATTAAATTTCTCTCAGTGTTCAGGTTGTTGCAGTCACACTAGTAAAGTAAAGCAACCCTTATTGTGCATCAAGCATAGACTCAAACCAACGATCTTCAAGTTGAATAGCTGAATAGATCAGATTGAATCTAAAAGTACCATGGTAAACCATTAGCAGACACCCACTAAAGCTGCTTTATGAATATTGTACACATTGTGACGGACCTTTTTTCAGAATGTAACAGTGAAGATATTTCCCTTATTTCATACAATCTTACCAACTTCTATATAACTTGATCTTACCCTAATAATCCTGTTCCCTCAACCTCTTCACCCTTGGGCTAAGGTGTGGTGGCTTGTCTTGGCAGGATTTGGACATAGAATTTGGGGCTCTGGCTGCAAGCAATGGTCCATCTAGAGGAAGGAGTTTAAGTAGGAGTAAGTGTGTTACTGTTTGAACTTCTGCACTCTCTTTTTAGCTATGGTCATAGCGGCTTGGTGGGGGGTGTGGACAATGCTTTTTGATGTCATCATAAAGGTTTGGCTACAGAGTGGAGATATTTAGAGGGATAATCACTCTGAAGTGCAGCTAAACTTAGACTGGGAGAATTCGTATTGTGACAACTCAATGAATTATAGGTAGTATATCCATGTCTTAGTAAAACAGCTTTAGGGGGTGTATGGGAGCCACTGTCAAAGACCACATCAAATAAATATGGCATAAACACACTTCAGATGTTTAGGTTATAGGTTAAAGTAACATCTATTACATGTCAAATAGTTAGTTAAATTTGTTTTTATGGGATGTTTGACTTTGAGAAATTGTAATGTTTATTGCTAATGGTAGCTAGTCACCACATTGAGGGGTGCTTTAGTGGGCTTCTTTCCTCCTCCTCTTCTCCTCCTTCACCGATAGTGAGTAGTGTCTGCTCCTCTTTACTATCCAACATTGGAGTGCAGTCTACTCAGGGTCAAATAGTTAAAGCTAAATTTTGTTGTTTATTACTGGAGATACTAATGACCACATTAGCACTTTCAGCCTTAATTTAATCTCTAAAAAGCTTTGTTATTTGGGACCGCAAGTCAAAATTGGAAACTTTTGATTATTTTTGCCCCAGTTTTAAAGTGACTTTATACATAAAGTATTTAGCAATTATGACCTAAAGCATTGGTTTCAAACTCAAATTTGTCGAAGAGCCAGATCACAAACTCAAGGTGTGTTGTGGGCCACAGCATTTTAAAAAAGGTTTGCTTCAATATATTTTACACTTTTGTTTTTGTCTTACTACCTGTCTGGACTTTTCACAATTTAACCATGCTAGTGTGTAACGGATTAGGAAGATATAATTTAGAGGTAATTTAACCACATTCGAGTGAAGAGAATGTGGCATACCATCTAAGAAAAACCACCCTTCTGTACATCTGGACCCCCCCCTGACCTCCCTGACACTGCTACATTAAACCAGAATATCCTGACATTTAATCCATTTGCCCACTAATGCAAGTCTATACTAGCTATTTTATGCTATGTATTTTTTAAATCATTTATGTATATTTTAAATATTTAAAATCTTATATTTTCCCATATGTTTATGTGGGTTATCAAACTAATGAAAAAGTATTTATTAAATTATATAAATAAAAAACTCCATAAACATGTATTTGAAGTGATAAAAAATATGTCAAATTTTGAAATAGTTCCAAGTGTGTTTTGTTAGTCAAAATTATGTACACACTAAAATTAAGTATTATTTTTTGCGTTGAGTATATTAATGCAGGTCCGGTAGTAATATAAAAGTATTGCAGATAAGGAGGCCGGACTGTAAGATAGAGTTTGCGAACACTAACCTAAAGAATAACTCTTGTTTTGTAAAATATATAGATTTTTTTCAACTATTACACCTTAACAAACTTTAATATATTATTAGTTTAAAAGTATAATATTGAAGGAGAAAACAGGTAAAATAGCTGACCATAAATTTTTTTTTTAATACTGAATATAACAAAATACAATATTTAGTGCACAAACTTTCTCATATCTCCAAGCTATCTAATAATTACATTCTATAGAACTTTCTGGGTTCATCCTTAGTATAAACTAACAAATAGATATATTTTTTAATATTTCATCATTTCCCCTTTACAAAGAATATTGGTTTTTGAGACTTTTGGTCTATATACTTTAACTTATATGATTGGATTAAAATGTAATCAAAATGGTTGATACAATTTTTGAGAAAGTCAAGTTTTGTATTTACTGCTCTTAGATAAACTTATACAGAGACATAAACTTGAAAGTAAAAAATTAAAACTTAATTTCACTCTCATCACTTGTAAGAATTAAAACCATGTAGGTTTTAAATTAGCCGCCAGGCTGTCTTAGCCTGAAAGACAGAGCTGTATGTCCTATTACAAGAGTTAGTTGAATTAATATCCAAATTTGACTAGCAATTAATAAATTATTTTAAATTGCTATTAAAAGGCTTCAGTATGGTTATTAAAATACACAAAAATAATAAAAACTGCTGGCAAATCAAACTTGCTTAGTGTTCTTATTATTTATACCACTTTAACTACTCTTTTTGGGTGAGGTTTTTCGTTTCCATAAACTTAATTATAATTAATAAGAGGCTCTTTAAAAAAAACTCATCTTAGACTCTTACTGTTGGCGTAATAATGAGATGAAGGAAACACCATTCACATTATTTAAAGCTAGTTTGAAACTTTAATTATTTATTGAAAGAGATTGAACTCTAATCATATCTCCAAAAATTGCAATGTTTAACTCATTGTATTGTATATAAATATATAAGTATACTGTACAACTATGAAGTATCTCAACAACTATGAAGTATCTCAACAACTATCATGCATCCCAAAGTATATATTTGTACAATTTTCCTACACTTTATATAATCACAATAAAAAGTTACAATGAAGATATTTTTGAAAAAATATCCCGAATTGGAGTTGCTTGTCCTGTGCTCATATTTTTAACCACATCAATTATAAAAAAATAGTGGGAAACCAAAGTATTTTAAAATATTATAACATCCTTGATAACTTTCTCACTCACCCATAAATTCCCTCATTTATCAGCACTATAAAATAATTTTAGAATATATAGAGTCAAATTTAGTATAAAAGCAGCCCTTTGTCCACAATTTACACAAAAAATCTTAAAATCTTCAGGTTTTAATGTTTATTTATTACAATTGAAATGTAAATAATAAAGTAAATTGAAGCTACTTGTCACATATTATAAAGAGAGAAATAACTACTTTTTTCTTTTTACAGTTTTTGCCATTAATGCGTTGAATAACTTATTTTTATGTGTATAAAATAAATTCAAACTCTTCACAAATAAATATATTTATTAATATAATGTTCTTTTATTTTTAAAAATACAATTTAAAATGCATTCTAATGCGAGATATTCTTATTAATGGGTAAGTACACTTAAGTTTAATCTTGTCTCTAAAAATTGGTTTTAGTAATCACTTTGAACATCCCATTTCATTAATATAAAATGAGTTATTTGTTTTACAGACAAGACAACCAGTGTTTGTTCAACTACTTCAGGCTGCATTTCTCATGTCACAATGCACTTGGCTAAATGCATCACAACGGTTCAGTGTTGAAAATTGCATTCGCACCTTATCTGATGTTGGTATGTAAATATATGATTTTTTAAAACAAATACATATATGTCACTACTCCCCCACAACCCTTGGGCCGACGTGTCAGGGTGGCTTAGTGTGATGGATAGGCAGCGGCAAACATCCAGGGGGTTTCGATTTGATCTTGTTTATTGAAATATGTTAATTATTATATGAGTGTATAAATGTGCTGTTGGATTTAGAGCTAATTGGAAGGGTTTAGAAAAAGGTCCTCACTCTATCAATTTCCCTACTCAGCAATTTCGCCCCCTGACCTATCTTCGGTGTTATAACTCTAACTGCTATTGAACACATGTTTGCCTGGCGTTGCACTGTTGCTATCTAACTCAGACTTTCAAGATGGTTTGGGCCTTGGGGCGTCGTCCTCCATACTGAACTTGGACTCGAGCTGAAGGATATTCTCCTCACAAGTTGCTGTAACTTGGTAGCTGAGTATGTAAAGCACTTCATAGTAGCCGCTTAACAACTGCTGTCCTTCCTGGTCCACCCACCTCTCCTGAAAAGGTCTAAAAACTCACTGTTATATACCAAAAAAGGAGAGTTGTTTCCCATAAGTTACTAGTTTTGCCAATACTCTCTGTTATGCTAACTAGCAAAACAATCATTGCTTTTGAAAACATAACCTGGTATGCGTGTACGTAACTGCTGAGTCAGAACACATGACATTATGAGTTCTTAGGCTTACATCACATACTACCTAAGGCTGCAAGCTACGACATGTATATAAACATTTTGCATCACGTCTTACTACCTGTTTAGGTTAAACACATGTACTAATTACGCCAATGAGCTAGGTATGAGGAAGGTTGAATTTAGAGAAAGTGTACCCATATTTGCTTGGAGGGAGAGTGGAAAACTCTTTTGGGAAAACCTCCCTCAAAACACCAGACCAGGATTTGAACCTGGATAGCCCTGTCATCAGCAGACTGGTCCAACATGAGAGTGACGCCTTAGACCATGCAGCCACCAAAGTAGGTAAATAATTATTAATGAGCAGTTTTCTATATATGTTTTAGTAAAGTTCACATTAGTAAAGTGAATTTTTTTCCCATCTAATGGAGGTTAGATTGGGGTTTGAATCCCAATTGGGTCTACTAAGGGTGGTTTCCCCTAAATGTTTTACCACTCTCCTTCTACACTAATGCAGAGGGATTCTCTCTAAAATGCTTCCTTTACTATCCCGACCCCATTAGAGTAAATATAGATGTGTATAACTTGAACAGGTAGTAAAACCGATGATAAAACAAATCTTATTTTATGAATGTACTTTGTCTTACTACCCATTCACATTATCCATAAATTAATTACTAACTTAGCAATACTAATTTGTTTGAAATAATTGCTAATAAAGTTAGTAAATATTTTTAAAAAATTGCCGATGTTTTCCAAACAATACTTTTGAATAGTTTGATTCATGAGAAAAGAGTTCAAACTTACCCTTTTGTCGACTTTTACATAGCCTAGTCTAAAAATAAACTGAGCTCATTGGATGTATTCACTCTTTATTTGACTCACCATGGCATTGATTCTTTACTATTTTAAATAAACTAAATTTGAAGTTAAATTCATGACTAAAAATATGGTTATATTTAAAACAAAATTAATTAAAATATTTTTACTTCTAGAACTCTCACGAAACAAGCATCACATTACCCCTAATGATAGATATTATTAATACCTATAAAATAGCACCAATAATATACTAAAACACCATCTATATTAATCACAAAAAGGTTTTTCTTTTTTAACTGTTATTTCTATAAAAATTGAACTGTCTGTGTATTTGCATATGGATGTATAAAGACTAATCAAATTCAATAGTTTTTCACACCATAACATTTTTCAACACACCATAACTCAAAATGGACATAAGCTCAAATTATCACTTTGTTTAGCGTTGCAGTCATTTATTTATACAACATAAACCTCAAAGGCTGTTTGTCTCTTGGTTCAAGGTAGTTATCAACTTAAACATTTTAAAATAAGGTTTAAATAACAATGCCATTCATGGTCTTTTTTTTTTTTTTTTTTTACATGTTCACCTTAATTCTTTTTCATTGCATTAGTTAACTATTATATACAAGTGTCTTAGAAAATGAATAAAAAATTATGTGTTTTGTGTGTTCTTTGTTCAGCCAAGAGTTGTGGTATTGCGATACCTTCTGATCTTGAAGGCCAAGTCACATCTTTGTTCAACAAAGCAGCTCTACTTTCCAGACAAACAAGCAAATGGCTACAAGCAGCAAAAACCCCAAAAATGGAACGCTCTCAATCTCAAGTAAGTACATTTTAATTAAATTGTCCATAGTAATTCTTCTCAGTTTAGTTTTTCAAATTATCGTAGGTAAGACTATCTTTTCCTAATCAATCCATAGACTCTCTACAACCCCAAACTACACTTTTATTAGTGTCAATATTGTGACATGTCTTTTCTTTTAAGAGAAGAGTCAAAGACTAGCTTCTGTTCTATATGGACAAAAGAAAGGCAATTTAAGCAGGTCTTTTTTTCGTCCAGCAAGGATATATATTGTGCATTATTCCTTAGTTTTCCAACATCTTCTAATCTAGTTAGTTTGCATATAAATAATTAACTAATTCAAAGTTAGGCTTTCAGCTATAAGAAAACCTACAGGCTACCTAAATTTACCTAAGACTTAAGTGTAAAACTATTTTTATAAAAAGAGGACTTCTAAAACATATGATCTCCTTTGAAAATATATTTTTTTTAGGTAAACAGACTCAAATTATATAATTATATTGTTGTAAATCTTTACATAACTATGCTAATACTATTATGCTTATTAAAGTGGGCTTATAAACTAAATAAAAAAATTATTTTATATGTATTTAATTTATGTTAATGAGTTTAAATATTTAGAAACAATTTTAACTAGCAAAAATGATATAAGTGTGGAAATTAGAAAATAACACAATCAGGAAATACATGCTATTACTTGGTCAGTGAGTTGTTGACAACTTGCCTGGTTTCAAGGAATGAAAAACCCAGAATATACAAAACAATAATTTTAACAGTTCTTTATGGGTGTGAAACGTGGCCTCATATATTACATGATGAAAATAAATTTAGAATGTTCGAAAACATGATGCATAGAAATACATTTGATCCAAAAAGGAATGAGGCTACAGGGGAGTGGAGCAAGTTACATAATGATGAGTCACATACCCAATACTGTGGGCAGTACATGCTACACGAATGAAAGAATCAAGAATCATGTTCAGGGTACTGACTGGCAAACCTAATGGAAAGAGACTATTGGGAAGACCTAGACATAGATTGGAGTATAACATTAGAATGGCTTTGAAAGAGATAGAGTGTAATGAAGTGTTCTATGGGCTTAGTATTTGTTGATTCTTTCAGTCTCATATTAGACCTCATGAAGATATGTTTGTAATAAAATCCTTTTTATTAATATATTTAAATCAAGGTTATTTACAACATAGCAAGAGAATGAATGAGGAGATTAAGCAAGAAGAATTACTTTAGCATTTGGCTGAAAGAAGAATGGAGGGTAAAAACTCCGATATCCTGGATTGGATTTAGCTGCATTAGTCATTTAGCCAATTTTGTTAGATAACTTTATTTTTCAAACCTGCATAAGGGGTTATTAGATACTACCGAATGTTAAACTATTTTCAATTTATTTCATGGTGTACCATCATTTTAATTTTACACATACTTGTATCATGTTTTCTTTTATTACGTTTTCAAAATAGATTAATCTTTGTATGGGATCTGCTTTTCTAATAGCTTCTGTTTTGTAATTGTTTCAGCTAATGCGCTTGGATCGTAGCATTATTGAAGGTCTACAAGATATTGTCTCTCTTCTCGAAGACCAGTTAAAGCCCCTTGTCCAATCAGAGCTTTCCCTTTTGGTAGACATTTTGTATAGGCCAGAGCTACTTTTCCCACCGGGCACAGAGGCTAGAAAACGATGTGAAAGTGGTGGCTTTATTAGGCGGTAAGACACATGATCTCTTGTATTATCATATTTCTAACATCAAACTTGTTATTGATATTATTGTTGCTGTTGCTGCATTGTTTGCATTGAGGGAGGGTGGTTTTCCCTAAATGGTTTCCCTCTCTTTCTCTCCATGCTAATGTGGGCACATTTTCTCTAAATTATACCTCATTCCTAACCCATTAGTGTAAATATATTGATAACTTTAATGGGTAATGAAAAAAAAAATAGTTTTGTCAATTTTACCATTTATATCACTTGTCAAAAGGTCTCTACCATTCAATCTTGCTACCCGAGCCAAACGGATATGTTCAGAACCCAATGATTTAATTGAATATTGTAAACAGCTCTCCACAGCTTTCCAAAGCAGAGGCTACCCCAAGCCTTTAATAGACAACTAAATCTCCAGAGCACTCTCCAAGGATGACTATGACCCTCCAAAAAAAGTTGAGTACATCCCTCTCACAACACAACACCATCCTGGTCTACAACGTAACAACACCGTCCTTAAAAGTGGTTACAAATTCCTAACCAGTTTCACCCAGACCCAAAACCTCTTAGTTCACCCTTAAGAGTCACTTTCAAACGGCCACCCAATCTCCACAATATTCTAGTCCATCCCAAACTTCCTGACCCTGAGATAATCCAAGAAGAAAACCGACCACCAAAGGGTCATATCCCTGCGGTAGCACCAGTTGGAGCACATGTGGAATCCACCTACCAGCTACATCCTTCAACAGCAAAGTAATCAAATTGGAATACAAAATCCCTGGTCATTACAATTGCAAAATAAATAACTTGATATATTAACAACAGCGCAAATCATGTGATGCAGAATATATAGGCCTTACTACAGGCTCTGTCAGACAGCGAATGAACAATCATCGTTTTTGACACAAACCACAAAGATTCAGACAAGCCTGTACCCATCCATGCTGGTACCCACAACCAGGACTTTCAAACCTGCTACACCACCAAAATATTAAGAGCATTTCCCAAACAGTGCAACAGTTCTCAATTTATACAGTGGGAACTGGCCCACCAATGTATTACCAAATAAGATTACCACCAGGCCTCAACAGAAGATAGTTTCTTTCTATAAGATTAGTATTTTTCAAATAATTATTATCATTATTTTATATTAAATATTATTTTTATTATTATCATTATTCTTACTTTTTAAATAGGTCTATATAAATACTAACCATAGCCGAGAAATTTATCTTTGCTCCCAAAAACAGTTGGCACAATGGGTTTCTAACAGTTTTTCTTTAAATTCAAAATGGAGTAATCCAGTATCTCTGTTATCTGTACTCTGTTGCCTTTATCAAACACAAAGAAGAAAGAACAATGTCGAAATATTATTCTATTTGTGTTAAAATGTGTGTGGGACTACTTATACTATAGAAACAAAAGAAAGGAAGAAGATGTCACCTTTGTGCATTGGATTCTTCCCACATTTTCCTTCTTTCCCTAGGCGGGCTTTTTTCATCAAATTTACACTTAGTAGTTTATTTTTCCTTTTTCTTTAGTTTTATCAATTTCATGTATTATAAAATAGAACTTGTCTTGGGTATATATTATCCTCATTTTTCACAATTTGTATGTAAAATGATAAGCATAAAAAACTACTTACCATTTATGATATCCTGGTCTTATTCATTGGGCTTCCCAACACAATTTAGTATCGTAGTATGTGCTCCATTATTTAACTTATTAGTAAAATTTGTTATTCGGTGTTATGTTTGTAAGATTTTATGTTTAGAAATGGCACCTCATTGTCAAAATCTCATGGTCAGCTGTGATTAAGCAACACACAATTAATAAATTGGATGATCAGACAAGCTTTAGGCCCTTTTTACACTTTGAACATTTTAAAAATTGAAGTTGAAATGACTCTGGAATGAGAAGTTATACTTTAATAATACTTAAGAAAGCTATTTACAAACTCATCAAAATGATATTTTATCAATTCATGCTAAGTAATTTTAGTGAAAGATGCATTTTAATTTTAGTGAAATTTGCATTTTAATTTTAGTGAAATTTACATCAATAATTTTTCTTTCAGTCTCATTAAACACACAGAAAAGCTATTGGAAGAAAAAGAGGAAAAACTATGTGTGAAAGTATTGAGAACACTCAGGGAAATGATGGCAATTGATCCAGATCATGGTGAAAAGGTATGTCATTGAGGTTTAACAGGTTGACTTTGAAAGGGAAGTTTGACCCAAAAAAATCTAATATCAACCAAATTTTATTTAACTTAAAAGTAAAGCATGAAGCACTTGTTTTTAAGTTGTTCTTTCATATGAGACTAGACATTGTAGAAAGATTGACACTACCACAAACAATGCCAAGGAAATCGTTTTAAATAACATTGTTATGTGATTGATAAAACAATATTTCACAGCCCCTATCTTTTATCATATTTAATTCATGCATTCTCCAAATTATAGCTTTTTTTTTCCAAAATATGACTACCCATAGTAATTAGGTTTGTTGATACAAATTCATATCGCTTCATTAAAAGGCTCACTGCCATAAAATATATACATATATCCGATACAAGTGATATAATTATGTTTATATGTTAAAACTACGTGTAACTAATAACCTTTGCAATATTTTATTATTGTCTTGCCGACCTGATTGCATTGTGTATTAGAAATATTGGAGAAACAAATGCATGCTTGTTGGAAACCTAAATATTGAATTTCAGAGCAACCACAATGCCATATTAGCTCACAATTAGCTAATTGCCAAGAAAGTTATTTTTCTATCACGTGTAGATATATCAACTATTCCTACTTGAAGAACCTGTCTGTCATTGGTTGGTCTGATGTACATGACAATTAAGGGGTGGAAGATCTCCTCCCAGTGAATAAATATGATTTGACTTTTAGATATGAAAAGGAAATTTGTATATTTGGTTGCAGGCTCAACTTTTGTCTCTTTGAGTCATGACAGATTCTTACAGATAGTTAATTTCACAGAGAATAGTGTTCGAGGACCGCCATGCACTGGCGTGGACGGAGATGACTGATGTGACAAGATTTTCCCCGTCTTAACTTCACTCAACATATATGACTACCTTCCCATTTATATACTTATTTTTGTATGTGCTATACTCATACTATTAAATAACATCATAAACCCTACTCCACCCTGTCTTCTCAGTCAGACCCCTACTCCCCCACAGTCATCCTGACAAATCGCCCACAGAGGTAGTTAAGGGGGTAGTGACATATGATTTAGTTTTAGAAATACTCAGTTATGTCAAGTCGTTGTATCTGCAATAGAGCGGCAAATCATGCTACTGTTGCTTTGAGTAGACTTGTATTTCCTTATCTTATTTTTAGGGTTTGTCATATTCAAAATATATATTAAAAATGGAAAGGTAAAGTAAGACTAGGAAGAAAAATAAATACAAGCACACAGTTAAATGGATGGGTATACATCAATTAAACTTAATCATTTGAGGTGGGGCTGCAGGAACACAATAAAAGGTCAGTGTTTTTAAAGTTTGTATAGTAAAAAAAATATTTGGCAAAATAAATCAAATGTTGCTTCCATACGTACACAGAGTTTAATTTTCTTCACCTGATAACTTTAACAGCTGTTGAATATCTGTCAAGAGTGTCCTGGAATTTCATGAAAACTTTTTCTCTTAATTTAAAAAGTTTGTTGGGTATTCCCATTATGCTCATGGTAGATATGAAACAACTGTTGATATCCCCATATGAAGGAAATTAAACTCACTCTTTGTATAGAAACAATATTAAATTTATTTTGAACAAAAAAATGTTTTAAAATAAAAATTGTGAATACTCTGACCTCTTCTTGCGTTCCCTGCATCCCCACCATAGGCAATCATGAACAATGTGACTATCCGCTACATTGGCAGAATGGTTTAAGGCGTCATTCTCGGATTAGTCTGGCCTGCTGATGAGAGGGAGACCAGGGTTCAAATCCTGGTTTGGTTTACCAAGAGAGGTTTTCCCTAAATAGTTTCCCACTCCCCTTTTATGCAAATGCGGGTAGATTACCACTAAAATTCTTCCTTCCTCATCTCTACGCTAATAGAGTAAATATAAAATATGCATATAACTTAAACAGAACCAGTATTAAGATACGGTGATCAATAATAATAATAATAATAATAATAATAATAATAATAATAATAATAGAATTAACAATTTATTCACAAAAAAAATATTGAAATGGTTCACAATAACTGTACTAATTGGTGCCTATGTTAAAAAATTGCTCCTGTCACTAAGTCATGTGTATTGACCACAAAACCTTAAGCCCGGACTTGGTGTCAATGACTGTATTAGAAAACTAAAAATTATAATTGGGGTAATATATTAGTAACCAAAATATTAGTACACTTATCACAATGTGATTAGCATTGATCTTAAATAGAATTTTTTTTTTGGTCATTTCCATAATTTCTAGATCATGGGAATAAAATAACTACTCAATACATTTAGAAAATAACCACTTGGGAAAACAAAATACATAGTCAGTGAAAGTATTAACTTGAGATTTGGAATTTTGATACATAACAAGACTGGTATTTAGGTCTGTGTGAAATTGGTTTAGATATCTTTAGTTTCTTTGAGTAGCCCAATGTTGTACATAAGAAAGGTTTGTATGGTCCATGACACATATTTATTGGTTCAGTTTGAGCCTAATATTGCGAGTGATGACATCATATGTTAATGGGCTGCAATGTGTATGGTAATGTCTGATCACTTTACAAGCAGTACCATTCTACCATTACATCTCTTTGCTATATAATTCAGAAAGTATTCATAGGAGTTTATTGGTCAAGTGCAAGCCTGAAATAAAAATATAAAAGAGAGTCAAATGACCATATCAATATATACAGGGTTTACCCAGACATGTGGGACCCACTTCATCAGTGGATAGGAGACAAATAAACAGAATAACAAATAAGTGATTTTTATGAACTACGGTTGGATCATAACTTGTTAGAGGTACTGTTTGGTTGTTAATCTACAGTGTATGTAAGTTATTGCTTAGTTTTATTTTTTAGTGTAGATGTTTCTCATTTAAACTTTTATGAATATCATTATAATGTGTGTGAACAGTGCAATATTTGTAATATAAAATGTTTTCAGAATAAGTTAAAAGATATTGTTTGATGAAGTTTAAATTTAATTTAGTTATAAAAAATCCCACCATATCATTTTGCTGTTGTTTTTTAGTTAAAAATTCTTCTTGTGATCAGATTTTATTGCGAAGCAAAATATAACCCTTTTTATCACTCTCGCCTTTTATAACAAGGAAAATTACATTTTGGTATTTAACTTTTTATTGAATACTTAGGGTACTATTTTTGTGGTTTCAAATTTAATGCTTCTTATTTTGCCTAACAATTTATTAGTATTCTTGATTCTTTAATTACTTTTTAAAAACTTTTTTTGCTATAAATGTACCTAACATCAAGGATTAGTTGAGCTAGGTATTAGGAGTGTATCTTATAATATTAGGAAGTGAAAATAACACATTGAAAACCACTCACACAGTACCCAAGAAGGACTCAAACCCTTATATCTCTGTGAATAGTGACCAAGTACAATGTAAGTCTTAAACCTTGGGGTGCTCAGCCAAAACTGTGGGGTTTGTTTAAGCTATTTGTATTAAAATTGTGACTTATCTACACCTATAAAAAACATATTTTTTTAATATTAGTGCAAGTCTACCTTCTCAATTATATTACAACGTTGACTATGTTTCTCTTTTTCTACACATGCTCTCAGGTTGATGCCTTAGTAACTGGCATTGAAACAGAGGTTGAAGAATTAATGAGGGTATGAGGCTGTCTTTTTTTTCTTGTCGGGCATGTTTTTTTAATATTCCTTGCTTTTTAAAAACCCTGTAAAATGAATGGATGAATGCAGTACTTTATTATCATACAAACCAAACAAATCTGTTGTGCTTCATCTTAGAAGAATATTTCCCCTGTTTTTCTAACATCAACTTTTTTTTTTAACTATTGGCATACATATAATTTTTATGTCTTGATTTATATATTTTAATACAATGGCATTTATAGTGTGTAAGGAAGGCTGTCTCACTGTATTTTCAGGATATCTACAATGTCTATGTAATAATCTAGGGAATCATGATGAATTTTAATTTTAAATAAATATAGCAGAATTCACCAACCAATAGAATGAAAAATCACTTTCGGATCAAACATCACACTCCACTTAAATATTCTAAATGTTTTGAAGTACAGTAAAGAAAAGCAATTTAACTAATAGAAAATTCCAAATTGACCACTTTTGAGCATGAACCTTTTTTTAAAATAGATAAACAAAATTTGTAAATATTAAGAACTGAGGTTTTTAAATATACTTCTTATTTAAAAGCACTAAAAAAATTATACTAAAATTGAGAATATATAAAACTTTACATCTAAATTATTTTGGTCCACAGTTCATTTTCCAATTATCAACCAAACACATTTTTTTCCCCTCTCTCTTAACTATCACTCAGGGTCTAGCAGTCATTCTCGCCTCATGTGTTTCTAGTTTATTTATGTAAATGCTTTTGAGCAGTAATGATTTTAATTTGATTTTCTAGTGTCTATTCATCAGGCTGGAATATTCCAATTTTCATAGGAATGGCCTTATCTTGTGTGCTAGAAAACTTAATAGTTATACTTTCATGTATTAATATCTCATGTCATTTGATCTTCAGATGTCAGTTTTGATAGATATAAATACCTATAAAAAAGTAAGATGTTATCAATTTTGGCCCACAAACACATGTTTGTATTTTCTAAAAGACCCTTCCTACGAAATTTTGACCTTACTATTTGCATGTTGTAAATATTGAGGTGAAAAATTATTTATTCATTTTCCTCTTTTATCATAGGTTTCTTTCACACATAGATTTCTTATTATTTAATTTTATCAGATACACAAAAATCTTCTAAATTGTAGATTAATAATAAAAAAGTTATTTAAATATTATTTATCTTCATATAGATGTTACACATACAAAGTTAGTATAAATATGTAAATATACCTCTTATTAATATTTTAGTAATCAAAGCTTAGTAGAAAAAAATGGGCCCACACCTTTTAAATAAAGCTAAATAATTTATGAACTATATAAGTATATATATATATATGATTTACTTAATTAACATTCAACTTGTTGATTTTCTTATCACAGAAATGTTTTAGTAAATAGAATAATACTAGTTAGATCTGCTAGTTTTGGTCTACAAGCATCTCAGCCAGATCCATCTTTGGTCAGATATAATGTTTGCAATGAACTTTATCTTCTAGAGCAAGCTGTTACTTTCATTGCTCTGACAATGTAAGTGGCATAGGTATAAACGATACTAATAATAACATTCATTATACAGCTAGTCTTGTGATGAATGGAGGGAAGGTGTCACTATTTTGCATTCAGTGGGCTTGGCAGACTGATGGGAAATATTACCTTTTGGCTCATTGAGTAAAGCAACGGGTAACTACCTCATTCCTCATTTCCCTAGTACACCTCTTCAATGCTGCCTAGACTTTACAGCTGATGGTGGAATTGTTGAGGATCCAACCAACCTTCGGGTTGAGTACTATACACACAAAATCTCAGCAAATGTTTATGCTAGGCGTCGTTGGATACTTTATGAATAACATTTCCTGTAGTGCCAGCACGTGTCTCACTTTTTCATCATCATTTCAAAAATGGCTTATCTTGTAAATACATGGACTAACACAAACCTCTGTAATGTAATTACATTTTATTATGAAAAGGAAGCTATCAAGGGGAAATAAAGTATTGATGTTAAAGATTAACATAAACTCAGTCAGCCAACAATGTCTGTGTGAATGAATGCCGATATTTTAAGGATGGGTTCTTTAATCCTCTAATGTCTTTAAGGATTCGAGAAAATTTCAGAATCAAGACTTCAAATCCTAAAAAATATATCAATTATTCAAGTGTTTTAGGGCTCTAACACGGCTTATTAGGGGTTCAGAACAATCATAATTATAGTATAAACTTAACAACTAGCCCCTAGACCAGTAACTTATCTCTTAACTAAATATATAAATGTTATAATTAATCTATTATAAGAAAGAATTTTAACATTTAGTTATTTTTTGTATTTTTTCTTATTCTATTATATTTATATTTCTGCTTGCGTTTGTAATTGTTTCCAAAATTTTGATTTGGATTTGAGATTGAAATGCAAATTGAAAATTCAGATTCAAGATTCAGATTTGAAAAATAGTGGATTTGACTCAACTCTACAATATTTAGAATCAAATAGCCAAAGCTATTATTTATGCTTTTAGTGAGGATTACGCCATCTAGATATCATATTCTGAAAATTGAAAAATGACACCTGGACAGGAGAATCGAACCCGAAAGCCAAAGGTCCCGGGTTCGATTTCCGTGTCCAGGTGTCATTTTTCAATTTTCAGAATATGATATCTACAATATTTGCTACATTGTTGGTATAATCTGGGAAGAGCCACACATTGTTCTTACGAGCTATATATAAGCCACTGATACATGAAAATATTTTTTGGCAACAATTTTTGCATGCTGATATTCACAAGTCACTGATAACGACATATTTTTTTCCATAGGGAATTAAATTTGGATGCATTCTATGACATTAAAATCAAAATACTCCTTTAGATGTGGGTGGGAATACCCCATATCTCCCACAGTAAGCGTACTCAAAACATTTCAATTTACAAAAAAACTTTTAATAACAGCAGAATCATTAATGGAAACTCGTTGAATTTGCAACTTGAGGTGACAGGGATTGTGGTTAGCACAACTATACAGTATTTAACGCTTGATTGCTTTGTAATAGAAACAAAAAAGTCTGTTACATCAAAATGTAATCAGATCCCTCGCCACAAATGGCACTAAAGCTTTTGCTTGAGATAAGAATCACAAAACCATTTGAAATAGATTGCTTAAAACAAATTGTTCAATGTTTTTCAAAATTTTAACAGTCCAATGAATGATATCTAGTGGACCTTTTTTTACTTAGTAATTTTGTATAAATATCATTGAAGCTGAAACCCTTTAAAACAAATTAATTTTCAGTATAATGTCAGGTAAAGCTTGTTAAATTATATAAGTACAAAATTTAATCTAAATCCTTTGGAACTTATTTTTTCAGTTAATTTAGCCTATCCTCTATACTTTTAACCCTTTGAGTGCCAACGTCGCTCAGAGCGATGCACGAAATATCTGCTAAACTTGCCAGCGTCGCTCACAGCGATCCCTTGTTTTCGAGCTCTTAGTTCAGTATTAAGTCAACAGATAGGGTAGATTTTATTTCCACTGCATTCTCGTATGTTCAAGCTACTTTTATTTGTATTTGCGATATATCGAACCTAAAAATTATTTTATAACTTTTTACTTTATGAGTTTTATCTTTGGCCTTGTTTGTAAACATGGCTACTAAGAGGAAAGCTGTGATTCAAGACACAGAAATACTTGCAATATTTATTGACAGCTCAACCCAGAGTGATCAATTTGTTTGTCATTCTGAAAGCACTGATTCTGAATTTGTAAATAATGAAACTGAACAGGAATTTTATTCTAGTGAAATTGAAAGATCGGATCAAGTAGGAGTGGCAGCTGACATTGATGACACGAGTGTGAATACTAGTTATTCCTAAAGGGATGAAATAAATTTTGAAGATCAGGATAATCCACCCCAACCTCTTCATATTTATGCAAAAGTACCAGGTTTGAAGTCCTCTCACCGTCCCCTTCTGATTCCAACCCAATTATTTATTCTAGACTTTATTTTACTATAACCCTGCTAAAGTTGATGGTCACTGAAACAGCTGCTATGCATAACCCAATTTTAGCGTAAAATCTAAAGTTAGTTTTTTTTGTAAACTTTGTTATTTACTCAGTTTTTTATGTTCTTTTCAGTGATTTATTCTATTTCAAGCTATTTAAATTTTCAATGCTTAAAAATTAATGTTAATTAAAACAATAAAAAATATTTTTTTTAATATCTTGGCTAGTGATTTTTTTATTATATTTAAAAATTAAAAAAGTATATGTATAATTATATCATCGGATTGGCAAGCATGTTATCTAGTTTATGTAAAAATTTGAGTGCAAGAAGTTCAAAGACCAATGAGTTATTAAAATTTAAACAAACTCCAACATTTTTCAGGAAAATAGCTTGGCACTTTTAGCACATTTTTTTGTCATTTCTCTTGGCACTCAAAGGGTTAATATACCTAACCCAATTTCAACCATTTGTTCTATAGTATATTTCCTTTACTTTTAACATGCCATTTGTATTAAGTTTTGATTATCCTTTGTCACATTTTTTATGGCCAATCAATGTCAATAGCTAATTTGTATAGTAAAGCCAGTGCAGTATTGACTCCACAAATAAAATTTGTACATTTCATTTATTCTTTAAAAAACTATATGTAAAACAAATTTTGTCAAGATTAGTTGAAACAGTATCTGTTACTATCTAATAATCTGAATAAATATTATGAATATTTTTTAGATTAAAATATTATACAAATAATATATATTTGTGAATATTTATTAAAGTTTGTGATAAACACGTTAGTGGAATTAATCTTGGATAGAAATTATATAGATTGTATAATTATTAGGGTAGTTTTTAGCCACATAAAACAGTCATTGATAATAAAATTAAGTTCTAAGACAACATATTAAATATAATTATTTGCCAGATACATTTTTGCCAGTCGAAACCATCTGACTGACAAAACATTAGTAAATTCAAAGGAGAAAAGGATCCATCTATCAAATAAGAAATAAATACATCTTACAAACATAATTACATCCTTCAATCTAACTGATGATGAAATATTTTACAATTGTAGTACTAAACCTATTTTTTAGAACTTTTTATCACTGACAGTTTTATGCTGCTAAAAATAATTGTATATCAACAAGCTATTATTAATCATATAATCTTTATATATATATATCAAATATTCCATTTAACTCTTCTTACCAAAATTCATATTTTTTCTAAAACAATGAACGCTTTTCATTGATTTTTTTTTTTTGTTTAAATAAGGGTGATGTTCTTCGCAACAATTTGTTGGCGCGCTATTTCGGTAAGAATTTTCTGGTGAAACATGACACATTGGATCTGAAAAAACCACTTCACCTTGCTCCTGTTACACATGGACCTGGAGGTAATTAATGGTTTTCTTTTTTTATGAAAATTTATAAAAATTCTGATGATTACTGATGATTAACTTTTTCACAGAAGTGTTTTATGTTTAATTTCCTTATATTTATGGTTTGCGTGGCATTGTTTAAATTTTACCAAACTACTCAATTTCATTACATTTGTTAAACTTGTTGATACATTATGGGCTACCTCTATGTGGTAATGATTATAGTGTACCATAATACTTCTCTTCAGTAGCTTCACAGACCTTGTTTATGCATTATGGATGTGTTTGCATTGTGCCATAATACTTCTCTTCAGCAATATTGTTGAACTGGCCCTAGTACTTTTGGGCCTTCTAGGGACAACTGGCTTAATATAGGCTATAGATATGTGTGTAGTTTACTAGCTAGTATGTTTGTGTAATGGATTTTTTTTTTCTGGCTACCATTGGTTGTATGCAAACATTATTATCTTAATTTATCCACATGAAACCAAATAAAATAAACTAAGTTTATTTATCTGTACATACTACCCCATATGTTTATGGTGTACGTATGATTCATCCACCTTATTAAAATGAAATAACACTTGTTTTCAAAATGATTATATTTTTCAGCCAAAATACTTAGCCGTGCAGGTCGTACATTATATGATGTACAAAACCATTTGGACCGTGAGGGTGCATCAGATTTGGTTGTAGAATTGGTCATCAAATCAATTCATTCACCATCTATCTTTGTGGAAGCAGTTGAGTTGGGAATAGCTTTACTTGGTGGCGGAAATCCTATTATACAGAAAAGCATGTATACTAAGCTGATGGGTGGTGACCTTAGTCAGTCATTCTTTAAGGTAAGTACTTTCCTTTTAAATAATTATCTAAAATTAACACCTATATAATATTAATGGCAGTAATATAAAATTAATTTATAGCATAAAGTCTTTGCATTATTGATTTCAAAGCAAATTTTCTGCAAAGACTTATCATTGAATTCTTTATAAACTGTGAATAGAATTTATACACTGAAAAATAATTACTACTTAATCATTTAATATTTTAGTTTTTTTTTTTCCATATTAATGTATAAGACTAGATTTATAATGTGCATTCTTTGTTATCACTTTTATGTTTAGTATTACTGAGAATGCAATTGTGAACGCATATTATGCTCTATTAACATATTACTTTTAAATTGGAAGAAAGCAAAGCTGTACAGTTAAGTATATATGAAAGGCAATGAAATTAACACATTCATCACAGACTCTGCCTTAAAATTAGAGTGAAGAATGACCCTGAGCACTGGAACTTACCTGGCTATCTTATTGGTAGAGCATAGGCGTGTTAAAACAAAGGTTTCAGGTTCGATTCATGTGTCCAAGTGTCATTTTTCAATTTATTCAATATTACTTTTAACCATTTTACCAATTTAGTTGTTATTCTGGACATTTAATTTATAAATATATAATTAAAGATTCAATTTCAGACCAAAAAAGATATGTTTACTTCTTTGTTTGTTATAATCCACATCATAACAACAGATGTTGATTTTCTTGTAAATATTGGTGTCAAATTTATTCTAACAGTTTATTTGGTTACAGTTGTAAATCAATTTTATGCATTGATTATATTATCTTTTGATTACACACTTAATTAATATCCTAATAATATTGATAGAGATCTAATTTCAGGTGTTTTATGATAAAATGCGAGATTCTCAACAAGAAATAAAATCTACAGTAACTGTGAACACTTCTGATATTGCTGCAAAAGCACATGAAGATAAAGAGCAAGGAAAAGAAACTGATAAACATTCAAAAAAGCGAGGTGGTGAGAATATTTTATTGAGCTATTTTAGGGAACTAGTTTTTCTTATACAATTTTTTTCTGATAGCAAAAATAAGGCCTACACACATGCTAAATCAATATTGAAATACTACCTCTATATCTTTACATTTGCTGACAAATATTAAACTTTTTATAATCTTTAAATATCATGATTTATGATACTATAATTAGATGGAATATATTTAACATTTTTAAACCAGAGGATGGTAAAATAACCATAGCAAAATTTTTTACTAAGTAGAATATAAAATATGTCATAATGTTAGTGGATTATTTCTAAATATTTATGAGAAAACCTGTTATCTTGTTGCAAAAATTGTAAAATAAACTTAAATTAAGCATATTTCTGAAACTCGTATCCTTAACAACAATAGAACTGTGTGAATATAATGATAGGGCCTTGATAACATAATAGTTTCAATGAAAAAATTAAGCAAAGGTGTATTAAAAGATTCTCTCTGATAAAATATATTGTTTATTAATTATTTTTTTAAATAACTAGTATCAACAGCATTTATTTAAAATTCAAAATCATTTCAAAAGGTTTCTAATAATTTTATTTATTTTATTATACCCAGCTGTAGGCCTTACATTAGCTGGACAGTAAAATCAATCCTTCATGTATGACAAGTAAGCCTAAGTATATTGAGACTTTATTCACCCTGATTTTAGCCTATAAAATTGCTTGCTTTTGCTTTATCTGTTTTAAGAAGTTTCTTCTCTCTTTATATATTTATACATACATACACATGCACATACTATACATACATACATACATACATACATACATACATACATACATACATACATACATACATACATACATACATATATATATATGTGTGTGTAAAATATTTAAATATCCATCAAGTTTTAAAACAAAGTTATGCTATGGTTTCTTAGCTAAATAAGCAATTTTGGTTATTGGTTATAAATCCAATTGGTTAAAATATTGCATGTGATTATTGTAACTAGGTGGTGAAAATAATATGCTTTGACAAATATCTTAAAACAGGGCTAAATAGTATCTTATCTAACCTAAATGTTGGTATAGACAGCTGAAAAAAATTAATATAAAATTATATGCTAGATTAACCCACCTAATCTAATTTTCAGATAAACAAATATTCAATTAAAAAAAACTAATCACAGCTTACCCAAACTAACTTTACACTCAATGATTAAACACTCAATTAAATTTGCTGTATTAGCTAGGGGTGGTCGGGCAGCAAATATTTGTATCAGGCGGGAATTTCATTTTGCAAACAACTTTGTCACATGCCTATTAAATTTCAAATTACAAGTTAAATAGTTACATTTAAAAAAATATTAAAATGATTAGTTCATGCTCAAGAATTTATAGTTAATACTAGATCAGATTTCACTTTGCTTTGTGAAAATTCTGTTCCTAACAAATCTGGCTAGTAATAATAAATTAAAGAACTATAAATAAAATTAATTTAAATTAAGTTTTCGCAAGTATAGATCCTAAAAATCTTAATGTGGAAATGTTGAATTTGTTATGTTGTTGGCATTGACAGAGAAAATTAAATCGTGGGAATATTGATTTCACTAAGTTGTAGACTTGTAACATGTGAGAAACATTATCGTAGTTTTGTTAAAGCAAACATAATAATTTACGCTTTAATAAAAGATAATACTTACCTTTGTTTAATATTAGTTGAATTGAAATAATTCAAATAATATTCATATTATGAATATCAGTTAATGAATATTTTTTTTCAAAGTTTGAATTAGAGGTTAGTGCTAATATGATATTATATACTTACCAAGTTCTTAAGGTCCCCAATCAAAATACGGGCATAAAAAATACTCGCCCTACATTACGGGATTTTAGCTGCCTGATTTATTGCCCGAAATTTCGGTTGCTCGACCACCCCTCGTATTAGCACAATCTCATTTTCACCACATAATAAATAATTTAGAATGACACTAAAATAATTCTCTCCGTCCTAGCCTACATAACTTAAATTTTGGGTTACTAAATTACCAGGGATTTTATAAAGACTTATCACACCATTTCAAGCACACTAGGAAAATAAATCGCAAATTAATCCTAAATTAGTAGAGCTAACCTGACACCCATTATGTATCCATCAATCAATAAAACTGTGAAGATAATTTTTAGCTCTATTCTCACCACCAGGTGTGCACAAAATTTACGTGGGCAAAAATATTTTAATGGAAGTATTCTCTTTCACTAGTCCTACCGCATTGTATCACCTAAAATTGATTCAGAAACTGTTATTTAGGGTAATTCATTAAGATTGTTACAAGTAGCTGTCTCTTAAATAATTGAAATAATCATTTATAATTTAAATATTCATTGGTAAAATGGGCTATAAAAATTTCTGATAAAAATTTCCTAGACTCTTCTAATGAGAAAACAAGAATTAAATATTAATATAAAATGGAAGGTTTCATAAAGTTTTTAATATTCTGGAAGGTTTATTTAAATACTGCATATTAGGGTACATTCAAGAAATAGGCTAAAATAAACAAGCTGCTTCATTCACAAGTTTCCAAATGATCAAACATACTGCAATTCTACAGATTTGTTAATAGTTCTCAAAAAGGATAATCTACTGCTTCAATCATTTTAGGCACTGGGAGAGCACATACTTAACAATATTCTTTCATACATAGTAACAAAATTGGTGTTAATCTTACCACCTAGCTTATATATGCTGTATTAATTTACAGCATAGACAAAAGTAAACTAACTTTATAAATGAAGTTCACCTTAGATTTAAATATGTGATTTTAAATTCAATTGTGTACAATTGCAAAGATAGATCATTCAAAGCAGCTCATGATGCTAGGAGATGTGGTATAGAGGAAACTTGTTACTATTTAAAACTATTGGTACTGAATATAGATGGGTTCAACTCTACCTATGTGTCAAATACTTACATGCGGTTACAGTATTACTACACCCTAAAAACAGAAGAAACTGTGGTGGCCATTTCAAGATCAGGATGTTGTGGTGAACATACTGGTTAAAAGGGTGAGATGGATGTCAAGAGGGTAGAGAAAAATATTTAAAAGAGTATAAAGAGTGGAAACAAGCAAGGAAATAAATAGTCAAGCAAGTTTCAAACAATTGATGACAATCCGCTAGTTCTCCGTTTCCTTCTAAGTTTCCCTGGAGGAGATTTTTTTTGGATACTTAAAGGACCCTCTTACAATACCAGTTGATTTGGACTTGTTCGGCAGAATAAACATCATCACTCGCACAGTATATTAGAAAGAAACTTGTGACACTTTTACTGTACCACCCTGATAATTTTAATTGTGTAGCATGTATTTCAAAATAGCAGCTTTGAGTTACTTTCTTATACATCTTTAAGACTTCCTTTATTAAAACTCTTTTTCATAGTAATTTACAATGCCTTCAATAACACTGCTTTATTTGTAATATATAGTTCTAATAAGCTATATTCCACAGGTTTTTTTTTATCATTTGAATATAGCTTTAGTAATGAACAAATGTAAACTGTTTCAAAGAAAGACCAAAGAAATTTAAGAGTAACTAAAACAGCTTCTTGATATGTAAATATTAAACTTAATATACTTTTGTTCTTTGTTCTTTAAACTATAGTTGACAATACATCTTTTTATCACCTCATCCTAAAACCTGTTTAGGTTATACACTTATGTACTAATCAGATTAATCTGTTAGTGATGAGGAAGGTTGAATTTAAGGGATGGTTTAGTTTAGAAGAAGTATACCCACATTTGTTTGGAGGGGGAATGGAAAACAATTTAGGAAAAACCACCCTCAGTACACCCAAATGGGATTCTAACTTCGATCTCTATGTCATTGACATTCAGTTTCTAGAATAATGACGCCTTAGACCATGCAGCCATCGAAATGATTAATTGACAATATCAAAAATGAATACACTGGGTTTTTTTCATTGTCAAGTTTTTAGGGTTGGCTTTCACCATAGAGAGTTAACTTTCATATCCTGCAGGTAACCTCACAGGAAGCTCTTGCTGAAAGTATTAATTTAATGCTTTACTCAGAACAATAATTATTAACATTATTTAATAATGGCATGAAAAGTTATAAATCCATCCACAATGACCTAAGATATTTCTATTAAAGTAACTTTACATTTTGAGCAGATACACAGAAATAAAATAAACTCCAACTTAAAATATTCTTCTTTTACAATTCAAATTTGACAATAAAGTCATTTTTAGAATTAATTTATTGCCAAATTAACATAGACAAAATTGAACAAAATTCATAAAATTAAAAACCTTCCACCAAACTGTTTTCTGGTCACTATTGATGTCATGGCACTCTACATTAACATCCCCAATATGCATGGAATGTCAGCAATTGAGTATTTCTTAGAACGCAAACCAACCACTTCTTTCCTGGGGGAACTGGCTAGGATGATCCTTCAATTCAACAACTTTTGTTTCCTAGACAAACACTACCTACAGATAAATAGCACAGCTGTTCGTACAAGCATGACTCCTTCATACGCACATCATCTTTACATGGGACTACTAGAAGAACACTTTATACCATCTCAGCCCATCAAACCCTCTATATGGCTGCACTACATTGATGACATTTTCATGATCTGGCCTCACTTTGAAGCATCCTTGGACATCTTTCTAGATAGTCTCAACATTTGTAGACCCTTACATTTCACCCACAATAAATCACAACATAATCTCACCTTCCTGGATGTGAATCTGTTCCTTCAAAACAACCAAATTCGCACCATTATATATAAAACCCACCAATCACCAACAATAACTCCACTATCATAGCTGCCATCCTTCATACACAAAAAGGTCTATACCATTCAGCCTTGCCAACCTATTCAAACATATATTCAAAACCCAAAAATATTTAACTGAATATTGTGAACAACTCACCACAGCTTTCCAAGGTAGAGGGTACCCCAAACCTTTAATAGAAAACCAAATCTCCAGAGATGACAAACACCCTCCAAAACAAGTTCAAGACTTCCCTCTCACAACACAATACCATACTGATCCACACCGAATAAACACCATCCTTAAAAGTGGCTACAGGTTTCTAACCAGATTCACCCAGACCCAAAACCTTTTTAGTTTATCACCAAGAATCACTTTCAAACGGTCACCCAATCTCCAGTATTCTAGTCCATCCTAAACCTCCTGACCCCAAGAGAATCCGAGAAGAAAACCTACTACTAAAGGTTAATACCCCTGCGGTAGCCCCCCGTTGCAGCACATGGGGAATCCACTTACCAGCTACATCCTTCAACAGTAAAGTTACTAAATTGGAATACAAATTCCCTGGTACAATTGCAAAACAAATAACTTGGTATATCAACTACAGTGCAAATTATATGATGCAGAATATGCAGGCCTTACTACAGGTTCTCTCAGACACTGATAAACAATCATCATTTTGACACAAATTACAAAGACCCAGACAATCCTGTACATGCTGGTACCCCCAACCAGGACTTTCAAACCTGCTACACCACCAAATGATTAAGAGCATTTCCCAAGCAGTGCACCAGTTCTCAACTCACAAAGGGAACTGGCCCACCAATGGATTACCAAATCAAGTTTACCACAATGCCTCAATAGAAGTTAATTTCTTTCTAAAAGATTAACTTTTTTAATTTATTATTAATACTTAATATATTTATAATTTAATTATGATCCCCCTTTTAAATATGATATATAATATATATTATTTCTATCTTATTATCATTACCTTCTTTCCAATTAAGTATTAAATATTTATATTTAACCTATATTATTATTTATATATGATAGCCATAGCCAAAGCTTTAAGAACTTTATTTTTACTCCAACAACCGTTGCTACAGTGTTTTTCTAACAGTTTATTTTTGGATCAAAAAAGGAGTAATTCAATGTTTGTATAAAGTGTATTCCATCTTATCTTTTTGTTTGATAAAGGCAACATTGCCGAAACATCACTCAATTTATGTTAAAATTAGTGTTTAAATATGGGCGTGGTTACTTCTAATATAGAAGTCAGAAGAAAGGAAGAAGATGTCACCTTTGTAGGTTGGATTCTTCCCACATTTTTTCCTTTTTCTTTATTTTTATCAATTTTCATTACTATAAAACAAATGAACATAGAGAAATAATACACAATAAAATTAATATATCAGTTTTGAATTACTCTGTCAGCTCTGAGGGAAAAAAATAATTGCTTGGTGGTTAATATTTGCAGATCATAAAGGGTGTATAGTCTAGATATAAGTAAATATATTTATTGAATTCCTATATTGATTACAGGATATTTTCATGTATTAGAAACTAAAATAATAACACCAAAATTGTTGTAACATTAATAAAACCTTATTTTTCAATAAACAATCTTATCAAGATAGTTGTAAATTAAGTGACATTAGTTATGTCTTTAGGTCCAAGTTAGAATTATGTCAATCTATGTCAATCTAGTTTCTAAATTTGTACATAATTATCATAAAAGGTTAATAAATCCATCATCCCACTTATTTTTCTGTAATTTTATGTGTTATATTGTATAATGTTTATAAAAAATAATCATAATCGTTTTTGGGTCTGCACCTGCATGACTATCTCTTTCCTATACTACTTCTGTTTTCAATCTCTCATATTCATGATAATCTAACTCCTTCCATTAAAAATACCAACCATGCTTAGCATGCTTTTAGCTTCCCTTTCCTCAAATCTATTCCAATCACAGATCTCAAACTGATTCACCAGGGCTCTTATATTGCCTGTGCCTTTAGTTATTTAAGTCTGGGTGTATGTAACTTTATAAATTCGGTCTTTTCAGTATACTTATAGATTATAGAGCATAACATCACCCTCTGGTGGTGTAGCAAAATTACAGACTATTGTTGACTGCTGAATAATATGCACATCCTACAATTTGTGCATTCTTCATATATTAATTCATTTAGATTGCTATTACCATAACTGCTTAAAATCAAACTTAGTTATAATTTGCATAAAATATTCTTAACTGTTACCAGCAAAACCAAATGGTATTAATATAACTGAAGAACTACGGGAGGAATTAAATCAAGCTGCCATTGCTACCACTAATGCGTACTCTACTGCAAGAAGTGTTTCACCAGGTAGTCTAGTTATACTTGTTTATTTATTCTTAGTATTCTACTCTGTCTAGTTTAATTCTGATAATTTATCTTAGCTTCTGTTTTTAAACAATATTGTTCTTATTATAATCTAAATTTTGTGTTTGTTAGCTTTGTCTTTGACATTATTAATTTGTAACACTTCAGAAGTTGTTTATTACAATAAATTATTATTACTTTTCATACATTTTAGGGGAAGATGTTGGTTCTATAACTTTGGGTCCTGGTTCAGCTTTAGAAGACATGCTTGCAGAAAAATTAGAACGCCATCGTGATAGGGAGGAACAGAACAAACTATCGGCAAAAGTTCTTGTCATGCAACCTATATTGAGGTTTCTTCAGTTGCTTTGTGAAAATCATAACAGAAACCTACAAGTAAGTTGACACCCAATAAACATTTGAGCATTTCAAGCTCCAGTGTGATTAATTTATTCTATAATTTCTTAAATAATTGAAATAATTTATACACACAAAGATCCCGATACACCAATTTAAAAAACCTCCCCCTCCCCCTGCATTACACCTTTATCCAACAAAAATATATTTAAATGTTAATATATTTTCAGGAAAAATTAAAAGGATTATTTGCTTGCTAAGCTCCTAAACATTTTAAAAGTGAACATCCAATTTTTGTACTTAACTACATTATGACTAGTTGCCTATTCACAGAGGATGGGAGTGTGCACACACATTTAACTCATGCGCAAGAGATGTATAGCTAACTAATTTAATTACACAATATACAAAATACTAATAGACCATTGAGAAGGTATTTTAAGCTACATCCTCTCATAAAGTACTAGACACAATTAAACTGCTACTTAGTTAATTTATCCCTAGTTGAACGACTGGTAATGCACCGGCCAATTATTCCTTATTTGAAATTTGCATGCCAACAGTACAAAGGCCATTGTTTCAAGTCTAGTTTTGTCATCATAAGCTAGGCGGCCATCCGACGACTTACAATAATTCCCAGTTGCAACTGATAAAGATTTTGGTCACATTGTGTCTTCCAATAATTATAAGATTATTTCTAAACTCTTAGAACTAAGTTTTTAAGCTTCAATATTTGTACTACAACTCAGCTTCGTGTAATATCTAACATAACATTAGCATAAGTAACTCTCAAATTGTAAGACTGGCCATGAGCTGAAATTTGTGTAGTATTAATAAATACAGATTTTGTTAATTTTATTGCAAAGGCATTATTATTTTTTTTATCTGATCTAGTAACACACCTTATAGACACATCAAAATAATTATTGGGCCAAATCAGGCAAAGCACATAGCTGGGGAAGGAGAGAAAATTTAAGTGCATTTGTAGACTCATAGTAGTAACTTCTTGCTTAAGGTGACATAACATCAAAGAAAAACTAGCCAAAAAGCAATTTTGCTCTAATGAAGACTTAAAGGAATTATCGGAGAAATGGGGGCTTTGACAGGACAAAGGATGGGTCTCAAACTCCAGAGAGGAGGTCCCAGGTTTTCTTTACAACAGATTAACCAGATTAACTAACCAGTCAACTCTAATCTTCTCTCTCAGCTTGAATGATATTAATATACTAATATTTGTTCATCATAAATTTAGTTAATAAGGTGTAATGAGGTGGACTGGATATAACTAGGCCAAGTTTAAATAATAATGTTATTTATTATTTATTTTATAAATGAATTTGATGTAATTTAAGTTATTTGATAGGATTTGAAATAATTCCTTATATATTAATTTTGTTGATATTTTGAATTTGGTTTTTAATAGTTTTGACTAGTGAATCACTCTTAGTTATTATAATTACAATATATTTCTACTAGTAAATATTTGTTTATTATTGATATTATTTTGTACTTTAGTAAGTGTGGCAATGAACTCTCTAGTTCCTAATATTATAGAGTAAGTTAGTAAATTATGTTCATTATTTATTGTTCTAGGTGACCTGGCGGTCAAGGGGTAAGGTGTCAGACTTCTGTGCTGGGGGTCCGAGGTTCATTCCTCGGTCCCGACACAGATTTATCTGATTGCCAAACCCTTCCTTCACCTCTGACAAGGCGTGTATTAATCACAGCTTGTGAATGTGTGGAATGCCAGGCCTACACCGTGGTTCGGTATCCCACGTTAAACTGTAGGTCCTCCATTTCATCTCACAATCACCCTACCATTACACATTAGCGTAAGCACGTATAACCCAAACGGGTAGCAAGACGCAGTGCGAATAATAATAATAATAATAATAACAATAACAACAACAACTTATTTTTCTAGACCTGATGTGTTATCACTTATTAGTTGTCATGTTGACTTTGTTTATCTGAATTAACATGAACTAAACATGATACTAAGATTAATTTTTTTCTTGTCATACCTTTAGGGCAACTTCGATTCAATTTTAAAATATCTGGTATGTCTAATATAACTTAAGATTTTTTGTGAGTTTAATGCGTGAGCTAGTCTGGGGTCAGGTCCATGTTCAAAGCAGCTTTAAATTATAATTATATTAGGAGCTATTCTAGAAAATGCTTATTATACACTATATATTATTCAAGCATAAAATACATTTGTTTTATTTTTCTGATTCTTGTAATATTATATTAAATCTAGTTTTATTTATCATTTAAAAACATATATTATGCTATAGATAAATATACATAACATTATCTTTGTTATTATACTAAAAACTGAAAATATCTTCTAGTTTTTTGGCTAAACCTAAATATCCTTCTATTCGAGGGGCACGGGTAGCTAAATACAACGTTAGTTCAATGAGATTCATGTAACTTTCATGTCATTTTTAATTAATTATCTTTTCTTCTTTCTCATGCTGCAATATCTTTTCAATGGCTGTTTTTTTTTCTATTTTTTTTATTACCATTAATGTTTTTATCTGTGATTATAACACCCACTTTTTTGTTGATAAATTTTAGATTCCTAATAATAATTTCAATTTCCATTTCCTTTATTATAGTGCTGGCCAACAGTCATAAGACCAATAACAGGCCAGCACTGAAAAGTACACAAGTATCTTACAAATATATAATAATTACATGAGAAAATAATAATAATAATAATAAATTATTATAATAATAATAAATTATTATAATAATAATAATAATAAAAATAATATTAATAAAAATAATAATAATAATAATAATAATAACACCAACAACAACACCAACTACACCAATAACAATAATAATAATAATAATAATAATAATTAGCTAACATGGGTATACTTTTGTATTGCATTTTTTTATGTTTGTGTTTGTTTTCAGACTCTTCTCCGTAACCAGAACAACAAAACAAACTACAACCTTGTATCTGAAACCCTCATGTTCCTAGATTGCATATGTGGTTCAACGACTGGAGGTCTGGGACTTCTTGGACTTTATATAAATGAAAATAATGTTGCTTTGATCAACCAAACATTGGAAACACTGACAGAGTATTGTCAAGGGCCCTGTCATGACAACCAGAATTGTATTGCTACACATGAATCAAATGGTCTAGACATAATCACAGCTCTTATTCTTAATGACATCAATCCGTTAGGAAAAACTCGAATGGATCTAGTCCTTGAACTAAAAAATAATGCATCGAAACTACTTTTAGCTATTATGGAAAGCAGGGGCGACAGTGAAAATGCAGAGAGAATTCTTTACAACATGAATCCCAAACCGTTGGTGAGTTGATCGATAAGTTGTATTATCTTGTAAATTTTCTTGCTTTTTATGGTTTTAATGAAATTGTCCTTTATTTTAATAATGAATCTAGGTAGATGTGGCTTGCCGTGCATTTCATCAAGAAACTATGGATGATGAAGATGATGGAGAAGATACGTCAACTGAAGGAGATGATGGTGTATCTCCTAAAGAAGTAAGAATGATTGTATTTTAACTGTATATTGGCTAACTAACAAATTTGGCCATGAGAAAATATTTATTCTGGGTTTATTTTCAGGTGGGGCACAACATTTATATTTTATGTCATCAATTGGCTCAACATAACAAAGAGCTAGCTTCATTATTGAAACCTTCTGAAAGTAACACTGATCCAAAAATGAATCAAGCTTTAGAATATTATGCATCACATACAGCACAGATTGAAGTAAGTATTTTGTTTGTGTGGTTCAAATAACTACGAATTAAAAAAGAAAAATCAGTATAGTGGGTGAAGCTGGAGAATAATTTTACTATAAACATTATTTCACCCCTTTTTCTTAGGGGTGAGTTTGGGGTAGGGGGTACACATTTTTCAGAAACCCTAACTATGATTCTAAATTATCTGTGTGTCTAATATATTTGGTAAAGTGCTATGATATAGTGCAATGTTGCATTCATAAAAGTTTATGTCATTATCACAGGCAGGGGCGGATTTACAACTCTGCCGCCCATAGGCACTAGATAATTTGCCGCTCCACTTTTCCTACCTTAATTTCTAACCTTCTAAATCCCTGTTTCCCCCCTACACCGATACATACATACATACATACATACATACGTACGTACGTACGTACATACATACATACATACATACGTACGTACGTACATACATACATACATACATACATACCTACATACGTGCGTGCGTGCGTGCGTGCGTGCGGGCGTGCGTGCGTACGTGCGTACCTACGTACGTACGTACGCATACCATATACACAAGTGTTATCTGTGGAATGACAGATAAAAAGTCCTTACATTATTTTATTACTTATTACAGTGAGGTTTTAAAAGTAGTAATATTCCAAGCAAAGACTTATAAAATTGAAATAAATACTCTTACACACACAAATTCAACAAATTCAAATATTATATAATTTATCAATATAAAGTTTGCATCATTAGACTGTAGAACATGTTACTACAGATAAAATATTAGCATGTACACAATAAGAAAATAGTATATAATCTCTTTCGCCTTGATTTCTGTTGAGTAAACTGGTCGATGATGCCATACAAATCCCTTTTATCCAATAAGTGACCTTCAATTAAGACGATTGTCAGTTAATTAAGGTGAAACTCTTTCATGTTGGTACACAGATACAGCAAACCACAACAATCACACACATGATGAAGCCATAAAATTATTTTAACTAGTAGAAAAAAAAAATGTTTGTCTTTCATAATTTGCCGCCCCTAAAATCTGCTGCTAGGCCTATGCGTAAATCCGCCCCTGATCACAGGGTTATTGAAATACAAACAACCATTTTTCTTCTTCATTATTAAACTATCCATGATAAAAGTGTTTACTAATAAAATCCTTTATAGTTAAGTTAAACATTGAAATCCATATTCGACATGTACAAAACCATTCATTTGGAATTTAACCTTTTTTATAGTATAATAATTACAAATTAATCTCTCACCACATAGAGTTACTAGTAGCTATATATGATTCATATTTCAAATAACAGTTCGTGTCACAGTTATGTATTGTAATACACATTTTTTTCCATTTAATTACAGATTGTTAGGCAAGACCGTACTTTAGAACAAATTGTTTTTCCCATACCTGAGATATGTGAGTACATTACTTCTGATACAAAAGCTAAGGTACTCAATACAGCAGAAAAGGATGATCAAGGATCCAAAGTGACTGATTTTTTTGAAAGAGCTGAAGATATGTTCAATGAAATGAAATGGCAAAAAAAACTAAGAGGTACTTATAAATATATTTTATATTAAATCCAAATATTTCTTTGATTTAGACTGTGGCTTTTGCCTGGGTCATATAATCAATTAGTTTAAAATATTACACCCTAAACTTTATAATTGGACCTTTGGCTTTGTCTCCGAAAGAAAACTTGTCCATATTATCAATCGGTTTGAAATATGACATCCTAAACTTTATAAGTGTACCCTTGGCTTTGTCTCCAAAAGAAAACTTGTCCAGACTCGCCTTACCTTTTTAAATCAAATAGTCAACTGTTAATTAATGTGTCCTGATTCCAGGTCAGCCAGCATTGTTTTGGGTCAGCAGTCATATGTCCTTGTGGAGTAATATTCTTTTCAACTGTGCTGTTCTCATAAATCTTATTGTAGCATTCTTTTATCCTTTCCTGGACTCTGTACCAAGTAAGTACAAAATTACAACATCCTCACATTAGTTGTATCTATTGGGAATAGGGACAGTGGCATGGTTAGCTTCATGAAGTAAGGGAAACTGAAATTATAGATAAACCCGTGTTCCTTATAGATTAATTCTAGATGATGGTTTAGCATATATTATCTCTATCACCAATTTTTGTACATACAACATAAATGTTTTACTAGGGCTGAATAGCCTTCATAGTTAACTTCTCAAGTACAAACAACCTGTCATCGCTCCTGTTCCTTTAAAACTAACTTATCACCCCCATCCCTGTCACAACCATTTGAGAGCAGTATTTGTCAACTTGTTGGGACTAGTTTCTTCTTGTGGTTAATAGTGGTAACCCTGGAGTAGTAAGGGCGGTAATCTTAAACTACTAATGACAACTTGAAAAAATTAATTTGCTCCAAAGTGTGGTTGGCCTCAATAGAGGAAGTGAAATAGAAAATAATATTTTCTATATGCAGGAAGCACTTTTGTACCAGTTTTACCATATTGGGAGTTTATCATATCATTTAAATATTTTCTATTTATTCTCTCAACCTTCCAGTGGAAGGTATTGGGAGATTTAGTCTCATAGTCTACCCAGACGCTACACGCCTAAATGATAAGTTTAAAGCATGATCAATAATTAATTACATCTCTCTCTCTCTCTTTCAACAGATTTTGACAACTTTAAGCTAAATATAGTGATAATTTTAAAATGTTGATACTGGACTTTATAATTTTCTTACATTCCTAAAAATCCTTCTTATTGCAATTTGAGCATTTGTGTGTGTGTTTTTGTGCATGAATGTGTGTGTCTTTATATGTGTCAAGGAAATATATCTTTATAACAGGAAAGGTTAGGGTACATAAACAAAACTTTTGCTTTTGATTGAGCCAAACTTACTATAACATTATTGTTTAGATTATATATATTAAACCAGTGCAACTAACAAAACTTAATCTTTTACTCATTTTATGAATATTAACTTAAAACTAAATTTAACGACTTGTTTGGTAAAAATATATTATCTAGAATATAAATAATATAAATTGTAAGATACTCTTAATGGAAAAGATTTGAATAAATAAACCGAATCTTAGCCTTTGAATAACTCTAAACTAGTTTTGAAATAATTATTATAAATTAGCAAATCATTTATGCTCACAGTTGAGCATTTTGAATTTAAATTAGAGAGATCAAAAACACTTATCAACCCTGTACTTCCCCCTCCCCCTTGATCAAATAGTTGCCACAGCATATTCAAATTTTTTTATTATGATTTTTTTTGTTCATTTATATTTTTACCAATCATTTAATAAACAAAAAATTGTGTATATATAAAAATGTATGTGTGCTGTTTTGCATACTACTTTTGTAATCTTGTAAAGAAAATTAACCAAATGATCGGCATCGGTTAGTGCCAAGTTTGCCAACAAATGATCGGTCACAGCCATATTGACAAAAGGGCTAATTGGCCCAGCTCTAATTTAAAGAAATCAAAAACATTGTTGAAAACATTATAGAATCTAATTTTATTCTTTATCAATAACTATATTTTTATATATAGAAAAGCTCTGAGCAAAATATATATCAACTCGTATATTTTAAATGTTGTCATTGGATATTTTCATGTGGAAAGATTATATATATTATTCCTTACATTGTAAACTTATACTTTGGTACCTTACACAGAATATTATAATGTTATTCACAAAATTCTCTAATTATACTATTGAAATTACTCATAGTACGTGTGTCCTTCAAATATTTACTATGCTTGTGAGTGTACTGCATTGTAACAAATGTGTTTGTTGTGTTGAGACCTAGGTCATCACGTCTCAGGGTTGATTTGGGCTGTTATGCTGGTATCTGCCGCTATTGTTATTACCTTGCCACGAGAATCTGGAGTGAGGACACTTGTTGCTTCAACTATATTAAGAATGATATTCTCTGGGGGACCTGAGCCAACCCTTTGGCTTCTGGGTTCAATAACGGTAACGTAAATTTTCTGGTATTATTGGCTATCACAAATTCAAGTTAACTTATTTTGTATGTTGTCTTTTTTTCACCGCTTCTTATACGCTTCGGGTTATACGCATGCATGATATTGATGGTTTCCTTAGAATATTGTTAACAACAGTTATTTTAGGGAATGTTACTGTGCCATTTGAAATTTATAGTAGCCCCAACATAAAAAAAATCATGACTTTTAATTTAAGATGGGATTAACTAAAAAAGAATGTACTTATAACAAGTGGTTCAACTAAATAAACTATTTATACAACCAATATAATATCACCTGTTTGCAAACATTATTCAATATAGAGGTTAAACTACAGAATACATCGGGTTTTGGACTTGATTCAATGTATAGATTGAAATGGTTTTAAACAATGTACAAACTAAATATGATACTAAAAAAGCTAATATCATATTGCAGGTATTGTTCTAAAGAATAGAATATATGGGTTTGATTTCGTAAATCAACTTGAAATTACAGCTATAATTGGGCATAATCTACTGTAACCTATTTACTATCTTGATTAGATGAGATAAATACCTGGAACATCTAAATGACTTATAATGTCTGAAAAGAAGCTAAAAAATTATATAATATGACTATACTACTTTCAACTGCAATTAGAATGTTTTGAATAAATACATATGGGTATATTTAAAGTTTGGACTGTTCTTAGGTCAAATTTATGTGTGTGAATTTAGGGTACCCATTAATAATCATCCAATAACAGTGTGGCTTGGACTAATTAACCTAAACACAAATCAAGTGGGAGAAAATGTCAGCTTGGCCATCATTTCAGAGCTATGCACTGTCAAAACTAGTTTGGGCATTTGTACAATTTAGCATGGTGTGTTGGTGTATAATCTTAGAATATAAATAGAATCAATATTAATGTGTAAATGAAGAAACACACACATCATATTGTCACCTGAGTAAGCAATACACACTTTGAAATGAGAACTTTTTATCTATTGATTAAAATTTGTATTTGCCTCTCAACTTTATACATATTACAATTACATCCATGAAATACTATTCAATTTCAACAATTCTTGCAGGTTATACTCGTGCAAAACTGATAGGTTGTTGAAGACTAAATTCCACCCCTACTCCACATCTTTTTTATGTTAAGTTATTGTCACATCTCTTTCCCCATTAAAAAAGTACACCTAGGCACATAATTTAAAGTGAACAACCACCAATCAAAAGATAAATAATGAAATCACTTTACCCATATGAGGGGGTCAGGAAAAAACATGATAACCCTCACAGATTTAGATGGGATGTATAAACTATTTAAACTTATATGAAATCCTGAAATCTAGCTATTAAAAAACAAATAATTTTTTTGTTGATATTAGCTATCCTCGCAGTCTTGACTGACTATAAAAACAACTTGTAGTTCAAAATGTAAGCTACCAGAAATCACTGCTAACACAGTTTTTAGTAACATTATCAGGTTTTGGTTCCAACTCCCTCCTATCTACAAAGTACTGTAATAATAAAACAATTCTTTAAGTTTGAAATACACTAAAAATTAACATACATGGGATTAAGAAATATTGATGATTACATTTCACAAGAAAATGTGTTTATATTCATGACTTGTGACAGTCATTGAGAATTTAAAACATACAAACCAATTCATAAGCAGACAGAGATTAGCTCAAACTGCTATCCAAACCTTATATGCCTAGATTAGATTTAGAAACAGTGCAAGTTTCGCAAGCAAGTGTTTGGCTGGAGTCTCGTCCTTTCTTGTTTGCCATACAGAATTTTATTTAAGTTAAAGCCAACACAATTGTTCTTATTAATGGTAATGGTTGGCAGGGTGATACATGGCAAGAGATAATTTTTAAGTGTCTGTGCGCCTGCTCAACTTGGTTGGGCATAGGGATTATGTAATAGTGGTGATATACTTAATGGCTGAGATAATACACAGATCCTTAAATGGGTTCAATTGAAATTGCTCTCCATTATTCAAAATCAACTTAACTAAAATGTTAATAATAATAACACATTTAATCCTATAATGTTGCAGCATGTTGGCTGATGCCTTGCACATCGGCACACACCATAGCTGAAATCTATAGGAAAAAACAAAATATATTTTCCTTTCTTGCTTCTCATGGAAAAAAACAAAAAAAATTATAAATCATATTGTCAATTAGGGAATCACTAGCTTTTTACAAGACAAATGCACATTGTGACTACAGATAAGAAGTTTAAACCCTCGACATGAATCTCAAAATATAACCTAATCCAAAAATGTTCTTTCCATACAGTCCAAAAATATGCCCACAGGATCTTCTTGATAGTTTTATTTTGCTTACCCTGAATTTATCCTTATATAGGAGTCAGAATAGTATTTAAAATATATTTTAACACACTCCAGAATTTCAACTTTCCATGGAGCTGTCAAAGAAGGCCTCTACCATAATATACCTGTGAGCACTAAACCATTAGTTTATACACTCATGATAATGATCCAAGCAAACCTGACCAAGGATAGGATTTTGTTGGAACAAACTAAATTTATTGTCCCTCTTTAAATTGTGGACTGAAAATCAGAAAGACTTTAAGGCTATAAGCCACTTCCCAATTTGGTAAAGTAAGGTAAAAAGTTGAGTTTTACTTTGTACAACTTAAAATGGGCTCTAAATATTGATGGTATTAGTTTGTGGCATACATCAATGACAAATTCTCAAGCTCTAAGGCAGAGTGATCTTTTTCATGATTATCAAAAACAGAAGGTGGTACATTAATGTACAAAGAAATTTTTTTGTCATAATGATCCATCCATTGATCAGGAAAACAAGGAAAGCCATAAATTATACTTGAATTTTGGACATCAGGAAAAAACCCAGGGAAATTTATTGTATTTTGTCATCTTTCAGGAATTTAAAGGTGAAGACTACTCTAAATACATTTTATGGTCTTACAAATGTCAAAAATTGGCTGGGGGTGAATCACATCGAATAGGATATAGAAACATCTAATTCTATAAATTTCAGTCAAGTACCAATCTAAATATCTACTAGTGCCACCCAAATTTCGAAAATGTTTCCATATTAAGTAGGACCTCTTAAAATAGCTATTATGGGCATTCACTTTTAAAGTATTTTCTGGGGTTTGGTAACCCCGAATCCATCTTTGACTTTGAGACCAATTAGTTTGTGTAAACTTTGTTTAATTCCCTCTACACACATAGGGTTCCGCCACCACTGGATGTAGCATATATGACTGGTTAACTTGTAGATTCTCTACTCGTTGTTGAGAACACATAACAAGTGGAATAATGACTTTCTTATCCAGAACTTAAAAAAAAATGCAATGAGAACCCTAAATTTATCTTTTTTTTTTTTT
>CABFWB010001746.1:0-13430 GCA_902151455.1 Timema bartmani | reverse complement strand
CGAGATTTGCACTTTCATTAACACTTAAATTCACTTCTCGAATATTGTAAAACAAAACTGCCAGAACTTGTCCATTATACGGAAGTTTTGAACCCGTTATTTGATGTTTTATGTTCCCTATTAAAAATATCACTTTTTTAGAACCACGCAATTCCACTTCCATGTTCTGTTCACTGATTAAAAACTACACAAACATTTACTAACAAAACAACTTGGAATTATAAGCACATTGACACGTAGACGTGCGCTGTCCTGAGTGAACTGGTACTGACACGTTTCATGGGTTGCACAATCTCACTGTCGAAGCATTCCAAAACCTTCCTTTTTCTTTTTTGTTTTATCTTTACCATTTACAGCTGTTGGGGTCTCCGCTACAGACACGTGTTGTCAGCGTTCGCTCGCTTAAGTACATATGTACTGACTGACACGTTTAGATGCAAGTCGGCACGGGTTGCCGTGGTTCAAATTACATGAAACTTTATTTACAATTGTTTTGACATAAAAGGAAAAAAATAAGAGGGTATGCGAAAAAAAATAATTAATTTCATTTTTTTGGGACACCCTAATATATATATATTTATATTAACCAAATATCAAATTTTGCACACAGTATAACTAATATCAAACTATCACTTCTAAAAAGGATAAATTGTTTTTTATAAAACTTTTTTAGATAAATAGTAAATTTATTCAAATGGAATTGTTTCTATCATCCATTTAAGGGGTCAAAATAGTATTCTTCCCAGTGAAAAGCAAACACAAACTTGTAGAGCAATGGATTTATTCTGTCTTATTAAATAAGAATTTTTTAAATAAAATATTTATTATGTTATTTCAGATAAAGATTCAGGCCGTGTGACTGTTTCGGGAGAAGTAAGAGAAAGAGCATGTGATTCGTTAGTTATGTGCATTGTGACAACTCTGAATCAAGGACTTCGAAATGGTGGTGGAATCGGAGACATATTGCGAGCACCCAGCAGTAACGTAGGTTTTCTTTTGTTTCATTATTGAAATGAAATATTTTTAATGTTGAAAAATACTTCGTTTTCTCAATCAAATGATAAATGACAACTCGAACACAGGAATCAAACCCGGGACCTATGGCTTTGCACACCATTGCTTAAGGTGATTGGCCCTTTTCATTTGGCGTGGAAATGCAGAGCCATGGGAACAAATGGTTATCTTCAATAATTGTTATTGTTTTGCAAACGGTTTGTTCAAGAATAGAAGCATGTTGATTAAGTTATACTTTTTATATATACACACCTCCTCTATAATTTTAACAGTGATCAAATATCAATAACATTGACATTTTTCAATAGAAAACTGCAGTCTTCATAACAATAAATAAGAAAATGTACAATTAATAAACATCAATACAATATATTAGAAGGAGTGTTGAAAATATTATCATAAAAATTTCGCTCGTTCTCAAGAAAACTGATATTTCCAAACGTATGATTTTCCCGCAAGACCTGTCCGGTAGCTAGCGCCATCTTCTGTTTTCGTGATCCATCTTTTCCTGTTGGCGTGGAAGGATACTTTTGTCGGTTGTGAAGCCACACCACACCTCGCACCCTCCCGCTCACCATCCCACAAAATAGGTTTCAGACTTGCACTCGACAGGGCCAAGGGCCTTAACCATGTGCTAGAGCATTGCAGCACAGAGCCAAATGTCCCGGGTTTTATTCCCGTGTCCAGGTTGTCATTTTTCACTGAATTAAATTGGATTCAGCTATCAGGACTGATCCATTCGGAAAATCATCACTTATCATTTTGCAATACACATAAATTAAAAATACTTTGTTTGGTTCAATATTAGGATTCATTCATGATCAATTTCTTTGGGGCGTTTTCTTCTAACAGTGACTAATAACCTCTATGATACTTCAACTTGAATTGAGGATAGAGTATCTTTGTGTCTTATAAAAGTAGGTAAGATTAAAGTGATTTAAAGTCAGCTAAATGTTTCCAAAAAAACAATTAAAAGGATTTTAGCATTACCACACCCTATCAAGTCCTTTTAGGCTATACAGTTTAAAGTCGCTAATAGCCTGAAGATTATCAGTAAATAAAAAACTACCCATTTGATTATTCACATTCACAAACAAGAATTATTTTAGTTTTACAACCTCTTTTACCTGTTCATGACCATCTGAATTTTTTTAATATCTAAACTTAACCAAAATACTTATTTATTCGTAGTTGTACAAAATTTGGATCAATATGATGATTTTTGGGAAATACATACAATTTATAGATTTTTAGTTTAATTTTGCCACCAATAAAACAGCTAGTAGAAGCTCTAGTTTCTTAAATGATTTTAATCCTAAATTAATTTTGTGAAATAAATGAAACAGTTTATTTTTTTATTTCCTTTCCAGGAATCTTTATATGTTGCCAGGGTTGTATATGACCTGTTGTTTTTCTTCATTGTTATCATTATTGTGCTGAACCTCATCTTTGGTGTAATCATTGATACATTTGCTGATCTAAGAAGTGAAAAACAACAAAAAGAGTTAACTCTTAAAGATAACTGTTTCATATGTGGTAAGTTAATAGTTTGTTTTAAGCATTTAGGGTGGAATCTGAAACACTAGCATCCCAAAACCAGTAATCATAATAGGGTTTTGGCACCTCTCACTATTCTGGGAGAACAGTTTTCAATTCTGAATGGGTGTACTGAAGGTATTATATAGTTTAGTTCATTTGTGGGTTTCCATCTTCTCTCCAGGTGAAGGCTCCCTAAAAAAACTCGCTATTTTGTGTCCTTACATTAGTGTAAATTGTGAAAAAGCCCAAAATTACCGGTAAGACATACACACGCAAAAATTGTGATGGATACAGACGGGGAAAACATGGAAAAGTTATGGAATTTAAATACTTTATAATTCTGTGCCTAAAATTTAAACAAAAGTGAAAGATTTTGTTTCATGATAACTAACTTTAACATGGGGTGGTTTTACAAGGTTTGTTTTATATCACATTTATACAGGGCTAAAAATAATACCTTAAACATTAAATACTATAAAATTAACTTATGAAAATGTTTAATAGCCTGAACGCTTGCTTCGGTGACCGCATGGACTAAGGCGCTACTCTCACAATAGACCACTAGAGTACCAAAGACGGGGAGAGGGGTTCGATCCTGTTCATGTATATTGAAAGTGGTTCTCGCTAAATGCTTTTCCACTCTCCCTCCATACAAATGCGGGTGCACTTCCTCTAAAAATCCTTAACACATTAGTGTAATTAGTACATAGGCGCATAACCTAAATGGGTAGTAAGACGTGTTGCTAAAAAAACCTGAAAATATGTAATAAATGGGGAAAAATGCCATTCAACAAGAAAAGATTCAAAAGGTTTAGTCAGAAAATTTTAAAAGTGTTGTCTGGAAAACCTGGACAAATTAGGGAATTTCACAATAAAAGTTTTGTAGCCACCCTGAAAAATTGACCTTTTGCTGTGTCCATCTGAATTAAAACATAAGGTAAAAGTAGCCATTGTTAACCTAGATAATACAATAAATGGTCTCGCTACATAGTTAAGGTGGGGATGTAACGGACATTAAAAAAGGTCAGTGTTTTTGCAATTTTTATAGCAAAACATTTCTTTTTTGTTCAAAAAATTCAAATATTGCTTCAGTACAAACATGGAGTTTAATTTTATTCACATGGTGACCTATAATGTTCTTGAATATCTGTCAAGGATGTTTCTTGAAATTTAATGACAGCCTTTTCTCTTAATTTAAAAACTGTCATCTAATGCCACTATGCTCATGACAGATATTCAACAACAGTTGATGTATCTCCATGTGAAGAAAATTAAACTCTCTGTTTGTACTGAAGCAATATTTGATTTAATTTGGCTTTCTGTTGCTAGTTGATATCCTCATTGTAACACTTTTGATAAATATGTCAAATATATGTATTACATTTTTGGTTGATGCGTACATTAGTTTCATTGAAACCACATTTTTGATTTCATGGAAATTGGAATTCACCCAATTACACATTGTATTTATCATACAATATTTTATATATTATAAAGTAGATACTTAATATTTTAATGGGACTAAACCACAGACGAATAATATACCCAGACACTCAACCTCCAGGTTAATATGGTTGTGCTCCTTTTGGCAGCTTGAGTCCTTCATTACTAGGATCGCTGTGGTTAGTCATCACCCAGCAGTGACACTAGCGAAGCCCAGTGTTGAAGGACTCAAGTTGGCAAAAGGAGCCCAGCGAAACCCCCTTAAGGTTGAGAGTCTGTTTCTTACTTTTCTTTGAACTAGGTCCAATTCGAACTTTCGATAAATCGAACTACATATATTAACTGAGGAAAATAAAAATACGCTTTTGAAGTATATGATATAAAAAATAAAATTTTAAACACTTATAAAATTCATTTTTATAATTCGAAAAAACTATCAAGCCTTTTCTGTTTTTGCACTTGAAATTATTTTTTTGGTCCATAGCCTCACATTGTTCATCACTCCTCTTCATTTCTTAAATTACAATTTCAATGGAATATTAACATCCAGGTAGTTGTCTTACAAGGAAATATGCATATGCAAGGCACATTCCCACCTTAAATTATACAGAACCTCAAACTATTGAAACTCAACTTTTTTCAGTTTACAGAATAATCAATTTTATAAGCCAAGGAAAATTTTGAAAATAGATTATTGAGTTACAACAGTTATTGAGAAAAATAGAAAATATATCTTAAAAATGCAACACAAAATTGGAAAAAAAACCTCCTCTTTTTCAACATTTTAGAAGATCATTTCAAATCTTGCAACTCACTATTATATTACAACTTTTTTTTTTTTACCTCTATTGAATAAGTAACAACTCAAACGCTCATAATTTTAGGTTATATAATGTGCATACACACCACAACTCATTCTCACTTTTTACTAGTGTTAAATTGTTGAAACAATGGCAAACATTCTGCATCTAGTTACAATATACTTATTATTTTGTATTTTAAAATGTAATTCTATACGTTGATGCATCTGCTATTATTTTAATTTTTCCAGGCGATATTCAACTTGAAAATAAAAAAACAGGCACTTAAGCAATCTAGCTTAAATAAGGATCGTAGTTTATATTCTAATAAAGTTCAAACTACAAGTATTAGGTATCTTACATATTTTTGAGCAATTTATTTAATTAATTTAAGTAATACTTGCATTAGATACTTCTAAGTGAGCCCTAAACATCATGTAAGGAGTTGAAGTAATTTGCATTACATTACATTTTACATAGAATCATTGTTATTGCAGGTTTGAATAGAAGTGCATTTGACAATAAGACTGTGAGTTTTGAGGAACACGTAAAGTGTGAGCACAATATGTGGCATTATTTGTACTTCATCGTTCTAGTCAAAGTGAAAGATCCAACAGAATTCACAGGCCCAGAAAGTTATGTCTACGCCATGGTTAAGGTTTGAGTTTTATTATATTTGTTTTACTACTTAAATAATATATGAATGACTTGTAAATATTTCTGATTGTTTTCAAATATTTAGTTAAAGATGAAATCAAACTCTCTCTCTGAATCATGTATTAAAATTATCAGTCAAATTGATGTACTTATATGTTAGTTTTTTAGATCAACTATTCATTCACACACAAATACTTTTTCAGGGTTCGAAACCCTGTTGGGTTTACTGAGAGTAGCTTTCACTACAAGATTTCTCGCACTCCTTCTATGCAAATGCGGGTATATTACCTCTAAAAGGCTTCCTTCCTCATCTCTACCTCATTAACGTAATGATAATATAATGCAAATTTTGTATAACCTGCACAGTTAATAAGCTGTGGTGATAAAAAAAAATATGAACATCAACTTGTATTACTAAAATGCATCAATTTTGTTTCACATTTGCTGTACGTTTCCTTTTTCTTTTTTTCTTTTTGTAACTAACACAATTTATGGTTATTTATTTTAACTCTACCATTTATTAAAGCATTTTTCTTTTGATACTTTTAACAGGATAGAAATCTCGACTGGTTTCCTCGTTTGAGAGCAATGTCGTTATCAGCAGAAGAAGGAGAAGGGGAGCAGATTGAGTATCGAACTTTGCAAACACAGTTAGAGAAAACTCAAGAACTCGTTTCCGACTTGGTGAAACAACTGACAGAGCTCAGAGATCAGGCAAGTAAACAAAACTTTAAAATACAGTAGAAATTTTAGTTCAATTTTGCACCCTACCTTTTAGTAACAAAATATATATATATTTTTTTTTTAGATGACAGAGCAGAGGAAACAGAAGCAGCGAATTGGTTTGCTCAACTCAACTTCTGCTTTGCTCAACTCAACATCAGCTTACCTTCACAACTTGACCACTTAGTGCCATCAATTTACTGGCTTCATAGAACTTAAATGAATCTCTTTGTTATTTGAATCCTATTTGATTTTACTGTAAATATTATGTTAAGTTTAGCAATATTTTATATACATATATATGATTGACTTATTATACACAAAATCTTTTTGTGGTGCAATAATATTTTATAATAATTAAATAATAAATTGTTGTAAATATTGATTTCATTTAATTAAAAATGCAGTGGTAGACACCTAAAACTGGAAGTTTGGTTTTATGCTTCTAAATTATACATGTAACCTCGCAAGATCTGATTTACTTTTGACAGGGTGTAAATGACTAATTCACTTGTCCGAATTTTCATCCTTGTTTTGAACTTTGAATTGTAAACATAATGGAATGATGATAATATATTATTTTGTACTAATTTTATTTCTTTGTATTGCACAAATAATATGTAAAGTTTTGTTGATCAATTTAATATACATGCTTATGAAAATATGGTTTAAAAATGTACTTGTTTAGATTTATTTATTCAACCCTAATTTAAAAAATTGGAATCCACAAAATTGAAAAGAAGACAGAACAGTTTATACATAAATAAAAAACCAAGTACACAATATACCATAAATAAATACAGAGCAGAAAAAAAAATTAATGTGACATATAGGATCACTTCTTCATCAGAACCCTGATTAATCTGTTTGGTTTGTTACCATTATTCTTGAGCTAAGCTATTTGCATTTTTGTATCCCAATAGTGTTGGGTTAAATCTTAGCCCTTTAAAGCATTACAGTGAGGAGATGGATAAAGTTTTAGTCTTTAGAGGTGGGAAGCCAAGCAATCATAGCTTTTATAAAGCCAGAAAATAGCAACAGCAGGTATATTTGGGCTTTCTGGAATAAGTGTCTTGTTGTTGATGGCAATGCTCCACTTTTTATCTATAGTGTTAACAATTTTTTTCTCTTTCTCTTGTATGGCTTTATTAATGATTAGTTTTAAAGGGGGGAGTGATATTTATTTGAGGCTAGTTTGTATAGTTGTTGCTGATTAAACTATGGCATGAAAATTATTCTTGCTGAATGTATTTTGTTGTTGCACACAACTTGAACAAGTAAAACAGCAGTAATGCACACTAATCTGGACCTGCAATTTTTCTACGTCTTACTACCCAGTCGGTTTGTACGCACTTACGCTAATGTGTAATTGTAGGGTGATTGCAAGATGAAATGGAGGACCTACAGTTTAACGTGGAATCCGAACCACTGTGGAGGCCTGGTATTCCTCACATTCACAAGTTGTGATTAATACACATCTTGTCAGAGGTGAAGGAAGGGACCGAGGATTGAACCCCGGACTTCACTACAGAAGTCTTGACACCTTACCCCTAGACCACCAGGTCACCCTAAATTTTTATTGAATTCAGTTGGTTGACACCTTCCTTCACCCTTTAAAAAAACTCTCTGTGACTGACAGCATTTTCTAGTAAGTTGTCCCTAATTAAAAATGTTTGTACGATTGGTTTATTACTGAGCATAAGTTGTGTATTTAGAGGAGCCAACACACATAGTTGATATGGAACTTGAATATACATATCACGGGTGTGCCTTTGCTTTCTATAAAAATTTTCAATCTGGAAATTATTGAGGTAATTTAAAAATATTTCAAAATAAATGTAATAGAAATTTTTTATGCTGAACTTCACATTCATGATGATTCACTATGTGTCAAAATTTAACATTGGTTAATTATGTTGAAATTACACTTTTTTTTTCTTAACACTGTCTTGCTACTCGTTCAGGTTATATGCCTATGTATTGGTTACTCTATTGGTAATAGGAGGATTAGGAAGGTTATGTTTAGATGAAGTGTACCCGCATTTGCGTGGAAGGTGAGTGGGAAACTATTTTGGATAAACCACAGTACACTCAACCAAGATTTGAACCTCGATCTCCTCGTTATTGGCGGTCTAGTCTATGATGAGATTAGCACATTAGACCACACAACCATTGAAGTGGGTAATTACATAATTCAGCCAATTGGGAGGGAGATTACTTGTTCATGCAACGTGAATCAGAGCCTTCTATTTTTGTTATCATTTCACTTTCATATTATTTCTGCAGGCCATCTGCTCATAATTTTTATTTAAAGCTTTATGTGGGTGTATATATCATAAGCATATTTCTTAACCCTTTGCAGCCCGGTGTAGACATTTGGCTATGTTGTATTTTTAATGTGTTTTTTTTTACTCTAAGAAATACCAATGCCGGATGTAGCCAAATGGCTATAGATTAGAAAGAATTCTCAAATTATATTAATAAAAAAAATTGTAAGCTATACACAGATTTTAAAATAAACTTTTAAAAAAATTCTTAGAATATACTTTAATTAATTTGTGCTGGGAAGGGTTTTTGCCTAGTCCTATAAAATGAATACTTTTTTAAGGTATTTCTCATGAGTTTTAATTAATGATGCTTAAAAAACTTCTCCTGGATTTTGTGTTACTATAGGCTGACTTTTTTTGGTCCGCGTTTTTACATATACGTTCTTAAACTAAAAGTGCTTAAAGGCAATTTTTTTTTTAAATGGAAGAAATTATATCAAAACTGATTATGCCCATAGGTGATGGCAGTCCAGATATGCAAATAATCTAAGGCTCCAAATAGAAATCAGTAAAAAAATATATATATTGTGTTTGTTAGATGTTCATAGGTTTACTCTAACTTCAACTTATCATTGCTCGATTATTGCACTGGTCATATAAAATGTGTCATGGTAAAGATTATTTAAACTGTTTAGGAACCCTATATAGTTGAGATCCACATTTTTAGAAACATAAATATTTTTGTATGTGTCAATTTAAGGTATTTAGTGATCAAGTGAATCGCATATGTATCTTGTAAGATTTCTCAGTGAAACTGCATATACAGCTTCAAATTATTGGCATAGACCCCTGTGGTACCACACCTCCATAAGCACTTTGGTGAGTACAGTTTGCAGCCAAACTTAAAACATTGTGCCAGAATACCCTTTTACATTTCTACGAATATAAGTCATACTACAGGTATAAAGGCAAATTTCCAAAGGACATTTTGTTTAGAATGTAATAAAATAATGCTGTGCCAATAATTTGATTAATTTCCATTAAAACAAAGGTAATAAGTATTCCCTTGTATGGTTTTTATATTGTTCAATACACGTTTAAATTCAAGCTTTAAAGCTAATTTAAATATATTTGAATTTATCACTGGGTCTATCACAAAAACAAAGTAAAAAAATCACTATACACATCTTATTTTAACCTTGCATACTGCATTAGTGTAAAGTAGAACTGGGAAAAACTTGTCTTAGCACACCCAGGATTCAAATTTTGATCTCCCGAAAACCTCTTATATAGTCGTTAAATGGTAATAACTGTAACCTAATACCTATAAATTGTACTCATCAGCATTTCAATATAATGCAAGAGTTATATGTTAGCTCACCATATATATCATTTGTCGATTTAGTTAGGTTGATACAATAGTTTGTTAAAATGCAGTTGGTCTCTTTTAATAGATAGTAGCGGTCATTCATTATCATTAACTCTTTCCATTCTGGCCGGGTCACTTTAGTAAAATGCTTCTATCTTCCACCATTCTTTGTCCTTTCTTTGCTTTCCATCTGCACTTCACACTCTCACACATGCTTTTATCTGCTCCTCTCATCTCTTTCTTGGTCCCCCTTGTTGGATTTTTCCTACATACTTTATCTCCATCATTCTTCTTGTGATACTTTCCTTTTCCATCCTCATAACATGTCCATATCTTCTCACCCTTGCTTGCTCTACTCTTTCATATACTCCTTGTACCACAACTCTTGTCCAAACCACTTCATTCCTAGCCCTGTTTATCTTTGTGACAGATAGCCTTCTCCTCACAACTTCATTCCCATGGCCTAAACTTTTCTAGTGCATATTTGACTATGGCTACAAAGTACACCCTGTACAGACAACACTTCCATACACTTATGGGTACTTCTCCATAGAAGGTCTTTTACACACCTATTTAACATTTAATGGTGTACGAAGCTTCGAAAAGTTGAAGTCGAAGGTCAAATCTCCTTCGGCTTTGACTTCGACATCTACATTAACCTTCGCATATTTGAAAAAATTCGAAGGAAGGATAAAACTTCGATAAATTATCAAACGATTTAATTTTATCTTACTAAATATTACATATTTCAATATTTGATGATTTTAAAACCGTTACTAAACAAAATTTTAACACCGACTGGTAATTTAACTACCATAACGTAAGCATGGATCAAAAGCAGGTAAGTAAATGTTAATTTATTATATTTACCAACACCAACATAATTTTGTAAAAATAAAAATACATATAAAGAAATAACACCAAGGTCACTGGTATGAAGCAGAGAAATCACCTTAGTTGTGCTCATCATCCCAGCTCGCGTTTAGTCCATAATATTCTATCTTTTTGAAATTATCTGTGACAAATTTACAAGTGCATTTTGTCACAGAAGTTTTTCATAGCTTCATTGCGTTTTCTTTCTTATTCAAAATGGCTGATACGGAAAGTGGGAAACGGAAACAGAATTTAATTTATAATTTTTATCATAGAAATGCAGGTAAAAATACATGTATGTGTAAAGTTTGCAAAACAATATCAGCTCCACAATGTAAGTAAATATTAAAACTTTATTGATAATTTACTAAGCTTATCAGTAAGCCTGTGCACATTAATTATTAATATAGGCCTTCGACTTCGACTTTTCTTCGCAAGTTTCAAGCTTTGCTTTGACTTCACTTCGCATTTAAAAAGTTGCCTTCGCACAACCCTAATAACATCTCCCCCTGCTGCCCTCTTCTTATTAGATCCTCTACGCTAACACTTTGCCTCAATCACGCTTCCTAGATATTTTACACTCTGTACCTATCTCAGGTCTACTCAATCCAACTTTATAGCTTTACTTGACCTTATCCTCTTCCTTGTAGTTACCTTTCATTTCACTCTTCGACACTAAATTTCATTCCATATTCTTTCACTTCCTCATTCCATTCCTGTAACTAACTCTTCCTGTTCTTCCTCTTCCTTCTCCCACATACCATAAAGTCATTAATTAAAAATCATGGACTTCATTCTTTCCTTCCCGAGTTTCCTTGCCACTTTATTCATGACCATTTCCACTATAATTACAAATAGTATTGGTGAGAGCACTCGCCTGTTTCACACCATTTTAATTAGGAACCATTCCTTCTCCGCCTTAACACAACACATATTATCTTCATACATCTTCACTTTTATCTACACTATCATAAGCCTTCTCCCCATTCATAAATACCATTACCAAGTCCTCCCCAAATTCACATCTTCTTTCCATCAGCTGTCAAATAGCGAAGATCAAGTCTGTTGTAGACCTAATGTTCCTTGAACCCCTGCTGTTCCTCTCTTTCCACCTTCCTTTCATTTTCTTCCTGATTCTCTTTTTAGGTATCTACTCATATTTTTGTACAATGATACATCAGCGCTATTCCCCTATAGTTGGTACACCTCTTGCTGTCTCCCTTCATAAAAATCTGGACTAAAATTCCCTTCTTCCATTCTTCTGGTGCCCTGTTTTTTATTTTGCATCACTCTCAGCACCCAGTATAAGAATTGTATGCCTGCTTCTTCTGCAGCTCTTATCATAGCCACAGTTAGTTGGTCCACAACTGGTTCTTCCCAGTTTCATGTTCTTTAATGCATTTTCTACCACTTTTCATGTAGGACCCACGCTCTCTTCCCCTGCTAGTTCTCCATGCTCTTCTGCTCCACTCTCATCCCTTCCCTCTTCTGGGTTGAACATCTTCTCAAAATATCCCCTCCATAGTTCCTTTTCTTCTTCTTGTCCTGTCTTCATCATTCTTCCTTATTGACGAGTATTTTCAAAGAATATTGTTGTAAAATAAAACATTGATTCTTTCTTGTTTTAAATTTATTGTAATTCTTAAAGAAAAAAAATAAGACAGTCTCAAAAAGAGGACTGGAGGGATCCCACCCCCTTCATTTTACAACTGTCATCCTCGTCAGCCTCAGCCTGTGCACACTTTTGGCATGAAGAGGAGGGAGATAACCCAGCATCTTGCCATTTGGAGCAGCACATTGCCCGGAATCTATTGGAAGGGAAATTGGCCGCCATTGAAGAAATAAGTGAACCACAAAGTTAATACTCCGGCCCTATGCGGATGTATTTTCCGACCACGCGGGATAGAACAAATTCTACACTTGTAAATTGTAAGTATATTAAAACACTCCGTTCCACTTCAAATCGTACCCATTGCCATATAGCCAGATGGCAGTGGTGGAGGAAACCCATAATCAGATGATAGAATTGGGGGATAATTAACCCATCGGTCGTTGTCAAAAAGAAAGATGGAGAGGGGGTAAGGCTCTTTCTATACACTCTTAGAGTAATCAGGTTCTCGTATTGAAATACGAGGCTCAGGTGCCCATAGATGAATTATTACATAAATTAGAGGGCTGCAAATCTCTCGGCTCCATTGATCTGATGACATAATATTGGCGGAGAATTCTATAAAATGTACTGATGTCAATTATAATGGCAATACTTATTGGTTTATCCAACTTATGTTTGGATTGAATGTGTATATATATATATTGAAAGACACCGCTCAAATGCCACCCATTCTCCCTAGCACACCAATAAAGGTATGCCATGGAAATGGGGATAAAAGGAAAAAGAGCTTTGCGGGAAATTAAAGACAAATTTATAAACAGAGTGATGTTCAGATACCCAAAACTATATGCGATCTACCTCACACGCAACGGGTTTGGGTACGCCTCTGGTGCCAAACTTCTCCAGTTAAAGTGGCTGCTCGTAGCTAAAATAAGTGGGGGTGCTGCTCCAGAAATTTTTATCCTTTGTTTTAAAATTTTGTAAAAGGGAAAAAAACATGTAAAAAAAGAAAATTTATTCAGGAACTTGATAAAATCTTAACAAAAAAAAAATAATCTTTTTTTCTTACTTTAACTTAAATTGTTACAGTTCAAGCTTGATCTATTCATTTAAAAATGAAATCCATTCTTCTT
>CABFWB010001745.1:106575-131414 GCA_902151455.1 Timema bartmani | reverse complement strand
AGAAAAGTATATCATGAATTGAAGGTAATAACCTTGACACAGATAAAAATATTTGTCAGAATTAAGTTCAAGTCATATTTTATATGAACACAATTGAATGGGATGTTTGTGATTGATATTAAATTATTTAACCATTATATATAGAGTGAAATGAAGTAATAACAAAAGTAAACAATTGAATAGGGTTAATTTAAATTATTTAAACTTTATATTTAGAGTGAAATGAAGTAATAACAAAAGTAATACAATTGAATAGGGTAAAATACACTAAACATATTAAAATGTAACATAATATATAACATAAGCATTAATGTTAAAATTGCAAGTTAATACTTAAAACCATGTATTGAATCATTTGATTGGTGAATGAACTTATTAACAACTAGTATTATTACATGAAGTTCTCAGTAAGAACTATAATAAAAGTGACAGGGAAATTATTTTGTAAAATTCCTGAAGAGGTTAAAGTAATTAATGTGAAACATTTGAAAAGGATGAAGTGAAATTTAAAGTAAGATAAATTGATAAATGAGGTTGATTAAAACTTTCCTTTATCCTTTTTGGTTATTTCTCTATTCTATTAAACCTCTTGAGATTATTTAGACGTTCTTTCAATCATTAATTATTTATAAGTATTTTTGTTTTAACACTGTTTAAAAACTGTCAAATGGTTGAGGAAACCAAATCTGGAACCTTTGTCGCTTTATGTAATTATTGTTCTCATCACTCAGCTAGCCAGGTTCATCTTTTGCTTTGGATCATCTCTGACCTCTATTTCTCTCAGCAAATCCCGCTTGGGCTATCCGCATATTTAGATTAATGTTGTATAGATGAGGAAGTAGAATTAAGAGAAAGTGTATCATCATTCACATTGAGAAAGACTGATTACCTATTAAAGAACAACCTCTTTCGATACACCTGGCTGAGATTACAGTCATCGTCATACCAAACCAGATGAGTTTGACACCTTGGTCTGTATGCCCATCGATGTGGGTACTGTAGGTACTAATTTGAATACTATACATCTAGAAAGTAGAGTTTTCTATAACCGGTTGTGGTTTCGTAAATAGTGTTTCTTAATAACTGAAAATAAAGATATGTTCAACATTATTCTTTACGATATGAATCATTTAATCGATAAGGAGAACTCAGGACTAACTTTTCTTCTCGCAACCCAGACTCTAGTGGCTGCGGTGTTGGACGTTTAGCAAACAAGTATTATCCTAGCTGAAATACACTGGTTGTTTGGACCAGGCTAATCATTGGAAGTTCGGCGCATTGACATTTTAATCTTGCCTTGTTTGTTTGTCTATTTCTGACTAATGTTTCTATAGTCAGTATTTGTTTAGTTGTCTATGACAATGGATGTGAAAGTTGACGAAATTATTACAACGAAGTGTGGCAACGTGTGTATTTTCGCGGACGGTTTCGAACTTGCTAAGTGTGGCAGTCTAAGTAAATGTGAAGTGAAGTTTCTCTGCACTGAACGGGAGTGTTGGGTTTACATATTTTATTGCGACGTTTCGCTTTCATAAGTTAACAACATGAAAGGTTAGATTAGGCTAGGATGATCCATGTTGCTTCTCCTGGGTCTAAACACCCTATCTCTCTTGGTTCAAACATCCTATCTCGCTTGGTCCAAACATCTGATCTCTCTTGGTTCAAACATCCTATCTCTTTTGGTTCAAGCATCCTATCTCTCTTGGTTCAAACGTTCTATCTCTCTTGATTCAAACATCTGATCTCTCTTGGTTCAAACGTTCTTTCTCGCTTGGTCCAAACATCCTATCTCTCTTGATTCAAATGTTCTATCTCTCTTGGTTCAAACATCCTATCTTTCTTGGTTCAAACATCCTATCTCTCTTGGTTCAAACATCCTATCTCTCTTGTTCCAAATATCCTATCTCTCTTGGTTCAAACGTTCTATCTCGCTTGGTCCAAACATCCTACCTATCTTGGTTCAAACGTTCTATCTTTCTTGGTTCAAACATCCTACCTCTCTTGGTTCAAACATTCTATCTCTCTTGATTCAAATGTTCTATCTCTCTTGATTCAAACATCTGATCTCTCTTGGTTCAAACGTTCTTTCTCGCTTGGTCCAAACATCCTATCTTTCTTGGTTCAAACATCCTATTTATCTTGGTCCAAAAATCCTATCTCTCTTGGTTCAAACATCCTATCTATCTTGGTTCAAACGTTCTATCTCCCATGGTTCAAACATCCTACCTCTCTTGGTTCAAACAGCCTATCTCTCTTGATTCAAATGTTCTATCTCGCTTGGTCCAAACATCCTATCTCACTTGGTCCAAACAATCTCTCATTTACTTACTAGGGCTGCGCCAAACGCCCTGTCTAGATTGGTCCAAACGGGTTCCTTTCCGGATGATTGCGCCAAACATCCTACAGCCATTGGCTGGGGTAGAGGAAACGTTTTTACCCTTTTTCGGTCATCTATCCTGTATTCGATGAAATATTGTTTCTTTCCATAAAGTTTGTCTCCTTGTACAGAGGATTAAGGTAAGTATATTTGGATATTCCTAACGATTAGAAAAGCAAGTAGAAACAACATATTTATTTTTTTAGTACTACTACGTCTTACTACTCGTTCGGGTTATACACATGTGTACTGTTTAAGCTAATATAGTAAGAGTGAGGAAGGTTTAATTTAGAGGAAGTGAACCGACATTTTCGTTGAGGGAGGGTGGACAACCATTTAGGAAAATATACTCTCAGTACATCTGACCAGGATTCGATTGGCATGCCAGTCTTTTGCGAGAGCAACGCCTTAGACCATTTGGTCAGTGAAGTTGGTACCCCATCAAGCCAATCGTTCTCTAACAATGTTATAAAACATAATTTCTGTCAAATAAAGATGAATTTAATAAACAAATGAACCTAAAGGTGGTTTGCTTTTTAAATAGTAAGGGCCTTATTTAAGCACAGGTTTGAGAAGGGTATTCAGAGGAAATGCACTCGCAGTGACTTTTGGGGTGGATGAAAAAACCACAATGAAATAATGTGTTGAGAGCCAGCTTTAGTGCACCTGTTCGGAGTTTGAATCCCAGAAAGAATCTGACACATTAATTGTACTGTCAACCATCCCGTTGCTTTGAGGAGGATCTTTGATGATTTAGTTTATACGTGGGGCATCTGTTCTATAATCAGTAGATATATGGCGCTGAACCAACACTTAGCACTAATTGGGGGTCGTTAGCACTCAGGGAAGTCACATATGGTGGTCTCCACGGGGAAGATTAATACCCCACAGCCTTCGCCCACCAAAATTCACACAATATCCTCTGAGAGAGTTGATCTTCGTGCCAAGTTCTACGCCTCAAAGCTTTCTACCGCAGACAATACCATCTCACAAAGTCCCCCGGATAGTAAATGGTAATAGATCTGAAATATAGCTCGAATCAACCACAAATCAAGCATCACAAAGTGGTATACCTACGCTTCTTGTGGTCCTAAGACTTAAAAGATGGATTCCAGTGGCGGCTCGTCACTTTAGAAGCTGGAGGGCGCAGCCTGTTTAGTTAATAAATTATTTCTAAATAATATATTTAAAGGAAGACACAAATTTCGGAGTATGTTTTGCTAAATATTCATTTAGTTAAACTCAAAAATTAATATCACAAACAACATGCAAAGATAAAAAAAATAAACTCACCCCAAAGAACGTAGATGTGTTGTAGAAACTGCAGCTGTGTAATGTGCATAAATATATATGTATGTATGTTCAATGTCCTCACAATCTCACAACATTAATATGTAGGATACACAATATTTACATTATTTACACTTGCGAGAAATGACTTAGAACGCAATAAACAAAGAAATTATTTATATACGAAGTCCATACGCCTCTCCTTTAAGTTAATGAACTTTTCCATAACTCTGTCGTCAAAGTCCTTCATTTGTGTGATAAGTTCCTTGTTTATGGCTACCATCGCTAGAGCATTAAGTCTGTCATTTGTTGTTGTATTCCTTAAGAAAGTCTTTATTCTTTTCAGTGTAGAAAAGCAACGTTCAGGTTCAGCAGACGTCATTGGGGTCGTTATGATAATTTTTAGAAGCTTCGTCACCTCACTGAAAACTGAAATAATGTTATTTTTCTCCATGAAGTTCAATAGTTGTATTGCTCCTTTAATGTCAAAGTCCTGTCGTCTGTATAAAAGTCCCAATTCAGACCGGAGTTTTTCTTTTTCTAAGAATGGGTAGTGTTGGATTACTCGCGTGAGTTTTTCTTCCGGAAAGCAAGTAGAAAATTGGGGAAATGACTCATTACATAACAAAGAAGCTGCCTCCAAATGACCAGTAAAAGCGAATCTGTCTTTTACATTAGTTGTAATAACATCACACACTTCTTTAGCATCCCCCACTCTGGTGCTACATTCAACATTACTTTTCCTTTTTCTTGGTTGTTCAGGGAACTCTTCATTTATTTGCTTCTCTATTTCATTAACTTGCCCCCTTTCTTTCTGTATCTCATTTTCAAAAATGCAAATGTCATTTTGCCACATTACACTGTCCCTGTTCCTGGTTTGTAGTTGTTGGTACAATATATCCACGTGAGGTAAAATTTTGTGGAAAAGAGTTAGCCAGAACATGAAATTTGGGTCCTGAAAAGCTCTTCTGTGGCTACTCGCCTCGTTAACAGTAAGTTTGTTTGTGCACTTTTCCTCAAGAACTTCGAAACATTCCTTCAACTTATCTCTATTTTCGTACACAACGTTAACAGTTCGAATGTTGTAGTTCCATCTTGTTGTAGCAACTCTGGGTAGTCTGACTTGTACTACTTGCTCCAAAACGTCAGATCGTAGAGATGAGTGCGAAAAAAATGCGGGAATGGCAGAAAGGTTTGAGAAAAAAAACTCGAACTTTGCTGTTTGCACTGGTTGCTTTTTCCAATATCAAATTTAGCTGATGAGCGTAACAATGTACAAAATAGGCAAATGGGTATGTTTCTCTAATCTTGGCCTGTACACCCCCAACAGAGCCACTCATAACATTAGCACCATCATATGTCTGTGCTATTAATCTTCCTTTTGAAGTGTCTAGAAGAGGTTTGATGTGGTCCATTATGCATTTTGCTAAGCTGCCTGCACATCTTCCTTCAGGAATAAGAAACCCCCAAAACCTCTCACAAGCCAACCCCTCAAACACATACCTAAAAACTAATACCATCTGACAATGGTTCGTTACATCAGTTGTCTCATCACATTCGATGGCTACAAATTCAGAATCGCGTATCTGCTTTACTATTTCCTCCCTACAGACATTAAGCATGCAGTCCAGTATGTCATTTTGTATTATTTTCGATGTTCCTTTGAATACAGTGGCTGATTCTAAATGGTCTTTCATTGTAGAATCCAGCTCAGCAGTATAATTAATTAAACCTCTGTAGACACCAGGATTTGTAGATGATGCTGATTCATCATGACCTCTGAGAGGTAATTCAAAAACACCACAGAATTTAACACATGAAATCAACCTTTTTAATATGTGCCTATTTTTGTCAACGTTAGTATTGTGTTTTTTAACGTTTTCTCTGTATTGTGAGTCTAGACTAGACGATATGTTTACTTTGCCTAGCAAAGAAAGATCAACGACACTATTCATGTGATTCACAGATATTTCATGTTTCTTAATTTTTTCTGTTAAATGTTTTATATCATTGACGCCCTTTACTATCCACAAGCATTCACCACTCTTTCTGGGAGAAAACAAAATACACGGAAAACAGTACAAAGATTTGTCCACATCACAGCCGCAAATCCAGCCATTTTTTTGGTATGCATCTTTGGACTTGAGCTGTCTTCTAAAAACTCGATTTTCATTTTTCTTTTTTTCACTTTGTTCCATACAAAATTCAGGACATGGCCTACCTAATGATTTCAATTCTCTTTTTTGATCAAGAGTTAATCTTGCAATATTCGTTGTCTTAAGCGCCTGAATTGAACTATTCATATTAAGCCTAGTTACAAAAAATATTAAAACATATAACTCAAATAAACATTATCCTAAAATAACCCTACATAATATTATTATAAACACACACGCCACACACAGCCTCAAGATGCAGGAGCACGCAGGATGACTGACAACAACTATTGCTGGTTCACGCTATACACATTTCACAAGCTTTCAACCTTAGGGCGCGTAAGGGAGTGCGCCTTCAAAAGAAGAATAAGCAATGCTAGCTAGCTAGCTAGCTATAGCAGGGTGGGGACAATGGGTTAAGGGGAGGGAAGGTTTGGTTTCACAATGCATGGCGCTGACCGTCGCGCGCCTGAATGCATGCCATTTGAAGACAAGAGGTGAAGGGGTGGGAAGGTTTGGTTTCACAATGTCAGGCGCTGACCACCTCGCGCCCGACCGCATGCCATTTTAAAAACATTGCGTGCTATTACTTAAACCAAAAACATATTTTTCTTGAAACTATTATGGCAAGATAAAATTGTCGTGAGAGTGCGAATAATAACGTTAAAAGGAACTGGGGATTCGTGGGGATGGGGGGCGCGCGCCTCCGCGCCTTAGGGACGAACCGCCCCTGATGGATTCGTACTTACAGGATTGTGCACCGGCCGTGTCGTGTCCTTAGAATTGAGAGTATGGTAGCAGCACAGCTGGCGCACAGTTCTATTAGTGTGAATACAGTCGGCAGCGCATTTGACACTGAGTTAAGAATCTCAGGATCGATTAACTCTTTTAAACGAAGACGTTTAGCACCTAAATTCACCCACTTTGGTGAGCGTCACTCTTGAAAAAGTGGATTTCCGACGATGAGAATTGATGGATTTGAATCCTTGTCTGGTTTATTGAGGGTAGTTTTTTCTCAAATATTTACCACCCTCCCTCCACGGAAATTCGGGTTCACTTCCTCTAAATTAAACCTTCCTCAAGCGCAATTAAAATGTGTACTGTCCGGACGGGTAGTATGCTGCTGTGGAAATAAATACTCTGCTATCGTCTACCGAAAAAGAAATTCTATTCCTACATTTGATGTGGTTCGAGCTGAATCTTGTTTCTATGTGACGCGGGCACTTTCAGGACACCAACGCAAAAACTACGATCACTGAATTCTTCCCTTGATAGATGTTTCTTTCTCTCTTTCTCTCTAGAAATACCGCAGATCTTCTTTTGACGTTGGGACGACAAAGAAATGAGGAACCCCGGAGATAAATCGGAACGGATGTTATGGGCATCTGCCCAGTACACTTGTAATATAATCCTTGACGCTATACAAATATGGTAGGCCATTCAAACATATCACCGCCACCTGTTCGCCGAGTTTCTATTCATCTTATTTATCATGCCCAAGCCAACATCTTTGCGTCACTTGCGGCCCCGGCGTTATATAATTCAATACATAAAATAAATGTCAACGAGTCGTATCCATGAGAATATTCCCCCGAGTAAACTTTCTTGCTTTTATCACACAAGGTTTATATTAAAGCGCGGCGTAAATTAAGATGTTTTGTGATTTTTGTTCATATCTACAGATCAATACCTATTTCTTTAGGGACCTCAAGCACATTCTTATGTCATCTTAGTAGCATCTATACATTCACTAACGTAAATTATATATAAATTAGTAAATTCTTCTATACAACTACAATAAGTATATAACTTCTCTTTAGTAGAACTCAAGAAATTGCTATTGAAATAAATCATCGTTTAATGAAATTGCTGTCTTCCATTTGAATATTTTTGAAATTTGAAATATTTTGACACATTCTCGCCGTAGAATATTTAATTTAATTTTATGAAAACCTGTTGGGTAGCTCTAGGAATTTTTGTCGAAAGGAGTCATTTCACGTTTTAAATACCGGTATAGGTAGTTGTCAACAAATAAAATTTAAAATAAATTTACATTTGCATAAACTAACTAACATTCATTTCTAAGTTTTTTTATTATCACTGCATCTTACTACCTATTAAGGTTATTTTTGTATTTGTAGACTTTTTTGTATTAGTTACAGTTCTATTAGTTTAACGGGCTGTTTCAGAGTAATCGCACTAATTCAATATTTATTGGACGTAGTTGGTTTGTTATTACCTAAAAAAAGGAAATTGACTTAGCACAGTTGTTATGAAACAGTGCCACCTATTATATTAAAATATTATAAAAATAAACACATAAGTTCCACTTCAAAACAAATACTAAGAAACGAGTTTCATTAGAAAATATTTAATCTCGGTAAAAATTTAAAAAGATTTAGAAGCTATATTTAAGCATCTCTTTATAAACATTTATATTTTTTACTGGTATGCGTTATAAGGTTTTTGAAATCATTTTTTAATTAATATTCAAACAAACTATGGATGAAAATGAAGCCCATCTCCTTAAATAGCTACTTAAGGATCTCTTTTATCTTTCTGTATTTTCTTTTTTTTTTATGATCGTCACTCAGACTATTTAAGAAAGGGCTACTTTTATATAAATCATAAATTGTAATATCCAAAAATGTAATGATTTCAAATCGCTTTAATTAAAATCACTACTTTCTCTGAGCAATACGATTTTAGACGTGCCAATGGTGTGGGGCAATTAAGGTAGAGTTTGTATGGGATGTGCCTACATTTGCGTAGGGGGATTGGAAACCATTTAGGGAAAAAAAACATCCTCAGTACACAAGCTGGGATTTAAACCCTGACCTTCCCGTAACTGGTAAACCAGTCTATATGAGACATACACATTTTTTTACATGCCCACTGATTCGAGGTATCACTTATTATATTACGATTACAGCTCCACAAAAATATATATTAAAGGTTTTAACGTGAAAGATAAGCAAAGTATATATTTTAGCCGCGTCACACCAATCATAGTTCTATTAACCTAATTGCGTTACGTTAAGGTACACATCCATTTAAATGTTGAATATAATAGTTTTGAACTACAACTAGAAATGAAAGTTTTCCTGGAAATTTTTAATCGGAACATTTTATGCGGTGGTGGCTTGAGGTGGAGGGGTTAAATTGTGGAGGTGGCACTTAGAGCCTGTTATACTTCAAAATATAATGTGTTATAAGACGGTGGAGGAGAAATGGAGGTAGGGAGGGGTAGATTGGAAGCACGGGGGATGGGGGGAGAGGGGGAGGGAGACAAATTTCAGGTCAACCTTAAAATTATTTTGATTAACTTATTGATGATACAAAAGCTACAAAAGCTCGCATTCATTTGTTTCTTTACTACTTTTTTTTAGCAGCACGTCTTACTAACCACCCGGGTTATACGCCTATGTATTAATTACGCTAAGGTGTTAGGGATGAGGAAGGTTGAATTTAGGGGAATTGCACCTGTGAGAGTGGAAAACCATTTAGGAAAAAAAAACCTCAGTGCAACCGACTGTTATCGAACACCGATCTCCCAGTCATCGGAAGTCGAGTCTATTGAGAGAGTAGTGCGTTAGACCGTGATGCCACCGAAGCTCGTTTGATGATGTGTGTGGTGTTAACGCCCTCAGGAGAAACTAATATTGAGTACAAACGTTGACATTTGGGATATCTATATCTTGATTAGATTAGTTCTATTTGATCAGTTGAAATTATTTTACAGAAATAATAATTAAAAATTTTCCGTTTTAGAAAATTTTTCTTCTCCCATCTTTAACTATAACTTCCTGGATAAAATATTTGTTATACCACGTTGAGTTTTTTCTCAAATATACAATTTGGTGACATAATTTAAATTTATTTTCTGTAATTAAACCAAAGATTAATTGAACAAGACACATTTACGACACTGATTATATTTTATAATCGGAAATCCTGCCTGGTGTGAATGATCACACAATTATACAAATCCCGATGTTAAACGTTAAACTAATCTAAAATCAAAACACGTGTGTCTCTAAGGCTAGACACTGACTCGACAAGATAGCGCATGCGCAGAACCTCCCAACTCGGCCAACATGTTGTGTTGGTCGTTTATTATCTCTAACAAATGATCCAACCCAACCCAACATAACTTGTTGGCTCTGACCAGCTCTCCCAACACCAACATGTTGGCCAACATCCACAACAAGTTGAGAATGCGTTTATATTGAAATAAAACTTGTTGGGATCGTGTAGGCCAACATGTTGTGTTACAATATAAACGAGGCTTTAGACTAGCCCTTAGGTCGTATTGCAGAGCGGTCAAATATAGCCGGAGTGTAACGATCCTAGCGTCAGTCACAGAAACTAGGTGGAACTACAACCTCGTTATCTTTGTTCCAACCTTGGAGTGGTTTTCTTTCTCTGTTTTATCTCATTCGTGGGTCACAAGAAACTGTAGAGGGGTGAGAGTTTAGTTGGTAAGAATGTGTAGTTACAAAATCCCTGCGCATGCACACACTTCCGGATTTGGGGTGAGATTTCTGACCTTGAATGATCCGAGAAAAAGTCACAACTGGAAGCGAAGAGACGTTTTAGTTTGAGTCTATATCTACGGCAAACTAAACTAGAGCTCAAAACTAAAAGAGTTGTAGAGTCTCAAAGTCAATAAGAATAAACTATTGGGTAGTAAAGATAGATTGAAGTATTTTACAAGTTCTTTTTCAAACACTTTTGAAAAATTAACTTAATTATCAAAAGAACATATTAATTACTAACCTAACTCAACTACCTGCGTTGGTGGCGTAGTTGGCTAGCGAGATAGATTTGTGTGGAGCTAGGCTGCCGAGGATGGGGAGATAGAGGAAGGTTTTCCCTAAATGGTTTTCCCCTCTCTCTCCAAGAAACGACTTAATAGACTGATTGCTCCCAAATTTTTATTTCCAGATTTTTTATTTAGCAAATAAGAAACGTTGTTTGTGAAATTAAGGTAAATAAAGTTAATACTTAAAGTAATTTGTTAAATTTATTTGTAACGATCTTTACTTAAGTACAATAATTCAATTTTTTGTATTGTTTAACATATCACAATAGACACACACACGAGGGTTTTTGTTCTCCAGCTGTTTAATTTAATATCTGTTTTATTCGTTGGTAAAAATAATTTAATAAAACCAACCGTCAATGAGAACACGTTGCGAACATGTTCTGTTCAAGTCTGGACATAGGCCACAGCGAACCGAACATCGAACATGTTCGTGTTCGTTGTTCTGTTCTAGTCTGGACGAGGCTAAAGTTTTGGGGTGTTCTAATATTTGATCGTGGAAGCCATGATGTATTATGCTCAAATCGGTGCACCCGAGGAAACTATCAAAAAGGAGACGAAAGATAAGTAAAAGAACCAACTGTTCCCCCTTATTTCCCTTCGTCCACCAACAAGCATACGTGCGAGAGAGCGACATAGACCTCTGCCTTCGATTCCCTTTACTCAACTGATTGGTCTGCTCCCTCGCATGGGCTTATATCAGGTTGGAAAACTGTATCTAACATATTTACCAAATTTAAACCATTTGAGCAAGTTACCATTTTTTACAATGGTCCATTCCCCTTAGTCAAAATAATATTAAATATAAATTGAATTTTTGTAGAGTGAGGGCGAGAGTAGCGTATTGCAGTAAACAGGGGCATTGCGGTCAAATCACTACAAGGGTGTTTTTTTTGTCCACCACGTCCTATTACCCGTCCGAACTATTCACGTACTCACGCTAATAGCGGTAGCGATGATGAAGGTAGAGTTTAGAGGAAATATACTCTAATTTGTATCGAAGGAGAGTGGGAAAACATTTTAGACAAAATCTCTTTAAATACACACAGCCGTAATACAATAACCGACCTTGCCGACGAGACTGGCGTCTTTACCCGTGGGACCACTGGTGCGGGTAGGCTGCAGTGAGTATGGTTTGGTAAAATATTTTGAAAATTATTTTCATTTAGCATCACGTATTACTTACCACCTGTTCAGGCTATACGCATATTTACTAATTACGCTAATATGTTAGGAATGAGGAAGGATGAATTTAGAGGAAGTGTACCCGCATTTGCGTGGGGAAGAGTGGAAAACCATTTAAGAAAATCTCCTCAGTACACCCGACCGGGATTTGAACCCCGAAATTCCCGTTATTGGTGGTCTAGACTATTTCAAGAGTGACTCCTTTGATTATTTTAATGTTGTTTTAATCTAAGTTTATTATTTTAATGGCCGTGGTACGTATAAGATAATGTCTAGTGGCATGAATGTAGTTCTCGCATTTCAAGTTAATGTCAACCTATTATTATTATTATTATTATTTTCTTACTACAGCATCTTACTACCCATTTGAGCTAAGCGCATAAGCTAGCAGTTAAAATCCACTAAAGAAGAGTAAGGAATCTTTTATAGTATTCCTCTATTGGAGGATTTAAAGAGCGTTAAAGGACAGAGATGTGTGTGGAGATAAATGTGTTGTTCTGAATTTGCTCGCAAAGGATTGTCTGAGTTGAAACATGCGAGTTTAAAAAAAAATGAAAATACATCAAATCGAAATTCTTATATCAAGCAAAGCTGCTGAAGATCTAGCAAGAACCGATCTTTATGTGCGGATTTAGGGAACGCGATAAAAGGCCAGTGGTTTTGCAGTTTTTATACATAAAAAAATTTTTTTTTTTTGCTAAAACAAATAAAAATTTTGCTTCATTACAAACATAAGAGTCTAATTTTCTTCACATGGTGATATCAACAGTGGTTGAATATCTGTCATAAGCATGGTGGCATTGGATAACCAACTTTTTAAACGAAAAGAAAAAGTTATCATTAAATTCCAGAACACCCTTGACAAATATTCAAGAATGTTGAAGATTTTTTGCACTGTTTTTAGGGACTAGGATGGTTATATTTAGAGGAAGTGTACCCACATTTACGTGGAGGTAGAGTGTAAAACTAGTTTTGTATAAGACACCCTTAGTACACCCAACGGCTATTCGAACCCCAAGTTCCCTGTCATCAACCGTCTAGTTTAACAAGATAGTGACGCCTTACTTAGACCATGCGGCCACCGAAGCAGATCTGTATGGTTTTTATTAGTAGTGTATTTAAAACTATTTTTCAAGCCCACAAACTATCAGAACACGTTCTACAAACTAACCAAGCTTTAGAACAGATAGGCCTACAACACCAATTATACACATCAGTTGGCCCGTAGACTTAAGGACCGGCTACACGGAGCCGCACCGCACCGCATTTTCTAACCATTTTTATATTCTTTATAGACTGAGTTCTATTACAAATTAAGTTCGTTATTAATTACGAAGATTAAAGTTTTAAGTTAGCTAATAATTAAGAAGAAGAATGTTTGTTGTTCAATAAGTTGTTGTAAATAATATTGTTTATCTTGTACGTAATGTTGGAAACAATTACTACAGCGTCACACGTGCAACGGCTGTGAAAGAAATGACTAAGTTTACCTTGAAAACAAAGTTCAGAAGCTCCCGAACATTTATTTCCGGTGGTAGGTGGCTACATGGAGCCGAACCGCACCATAGAAGTGCGGAGAAATGCTTTCTCGACGATTCATCCACGCTGGTGCGGTGCGGCTCCATGTAGCCGGAGCTTTAACGTCAAACCCATCTAGTATGGTTTTAGAGTGGCACGAAGATCGGGGGTCAAATCCAGCTGAGTGTAAAGGGATAATTTTTTTTCTTCTAAATAGTATCCCACTCTCCCTTCACGTAAGTGGAAAGACATTTTCTACAAATTTTATATTTTTCATCACTACTCCATTGAACGACCTCTTATTTTAGTGGTCAGCATCACTGGCTACTGATCAAGAGGTCCTTGGTTCGATTCCCGGCGGTAGCATAGGTATTTTTGCAGAAAGAATAACTGTTCCTATGGTCACCATGGTCTGGTTAGCTGGGCTTAAGTTTGGTTTAATATTTCCAATGGCTCCATACCTTCATAATCACTATCATCATCATCATCTCATTGTGGGTATGACGTGTATACAACATCCTGGGCAACGTTCTGTTCTCATAGAGGGGGTAAAAGTCTACATTCACTGCGACCGAACTAGCTACTTCGTCTCTCACGGTCAAATATGTCATACAATAAAATACTACATTATTAGTATAGATAACTGTGAATATAGGGCCTGGTAGCTGGCCGCGGTGCGATAAAACCTACACTCGCCCCACCACCCGTCAATTTATCACTACTAAAGAGGCAATCTCAATTTAACTAACAAGCATTCCAGGAATCGAACCTGGGACATTTATTTCAATAGTCACTTGCACTACCGACTGAGTTGAGGAATCAAGCAATACTCCTGTAACACAGAGAGAGAACGATCGGTTTTTGTCATGGTGCAATGCGCCACTTGACCACTCGTGGGAGTTTTGAAACTAACGAGGAATTCATTTCCTTCCCAGATCTTGATGTATCCAACCACCCGTGTGAGGTGTGATATACACAGCGTAATTGATCTAGTGGTCAGACCCACTTCAGTGGCCGCGTGGTCTTGTGTCAGAATAGACTGCCGATGACGGGGAGATCGAGGTTCAAATCTCGGTCGGGTGTACTGAGGGTTGTTTTTCCCCCAAACGGTTTTCCACTCTTACTCTACGCAAATGCTGGTACACTTCCCATAAATAGAACCTTCCTAATCCTTAAAACCATTTGCGTAATTAGTACATAAGTGTCCAACCCGAACGGATAGTAAGACGCGGTGCTAAAAATAATTGCTTCTATGACCACAATGGTCTGGTTAGCTAGGCTTAAGTCAGGTTTAAGGTTTTTACTTGCACCATATCATCATCACCTCATCATCATCATCACATCATCATTATCTCATCATCATCATCATCACATCATCATTATCTCATAATCATCTCATCATCACATCATCATCATCACCTCATCATCATAACCTCATCATCATCACATCATCATCACCTCATCATCATCATCACCTCATCATCATCATAACCTCATCATCATCATCACCTCATCATCATCATCATCATCTTATCATTTCATCATCACATCATCTCATTGAGGTGAAGTAGCCGCACCTACGTGGTGCCCCAACGACGGTTACATATCCGCCACTGTCAGTAGAAGACCAGGAATGTCTAGCAAACAAACCCTGGTGGAATACGCTAAAAAAAACCTTTACTCCTACTCCGACCCACAGGTGTAACGTGACGACCATTCCATCCTCCGAGTTGGGATGACGTCACACACGCCTCTTCTGAACTGAGGGAGGTGTTTCCACTTTTTATTTTATATGAGATATTTAACTTGCACTTTCTGAACCAGGTGATTATATCAGCTCACGACTTAAACGCTATTTAAATCTAGAACAGACACAACATCCAGCCCCCTGCCGTTAATTCATCACTGTGAGAGGGGAAACCCACATTTCGTGAATTCAAACCCGGCTGAATCCAACGAATTTATTTTGAGCGATAACAATCCATAGCACAACTTCCTTTGAAGGGGCGTGTAAAAGATCCTTGGAAGTTATGTGAAAATACATTTCCTGGAAAAATTGGTAGGCTCTTTCATGTTTGCTCGCAGAATTCATTGTTTCCTCAGGCAAGTGTCGAGGGTTAGCTTGAGGAAGGACATCCAGCTGTAAAACAGGCCCGTTAGTTCTTGTGAACTGGCTTGGGTTCAAAACGTCGTGATTAGACGTAGGGAAATAACAATAAGAAAACAAGGATTATAGATTTACATTTTTTTTCTATCAGCATATTTACACTAGTGGGGTGGAGATGAGTAAGATTGAATTTAAAGGTAAATTTACCTGAGCTTGCTTGGAGGGAGAGTAGGAAACCATTTAGAAATCCCGTTATTCAGTAAACCCAACAGGGATTCGAAAGCCGATCGCTTCCTCATCGTCAATCTACTATAATGTGAGTCTGATGCTTTAGACCATGCCACCACTGATACGGGTGAATAAATGGCAGTGCCGGGTCGTGACGTGTTTTCATCACTCAGTAAAACAATCATTGTCTAAGTATCAACAAAAATACATTCCAATACCTATGTATGATTGGTAAAAAGAGGATTGAGGGAGAAAGAGAGGGTAATGGCTGTTTTAACAAACTCTGTGCACCCTACGGATAATCCTCTACACGCCACTGATTGATGGAATTCACTTGTCAAAGTGGCAAAGCAGATTTTTTGCAGTAGGCTCTTTATGAAAGTCTTTTTAAGTACCTTGCTTTAGGGATTTTTTAAAATTAATACTGTGGATACCATGGCGACAAATTACTTCAGCTAAGGATTAAGGATGAAAAGGGTCTATGAGAGGAACGTTCCTCGGTCTAGTGTGGAAGAGGGCTGAGGAAATCATAGTGGTAAATTCTTCAAGGAAAACACTCCCCTTATTGCACCAGCCTGGATTAGAACCTCGATAGATGACCTGGTGGTCTAGGGGTAAGGTGTTAGACTTCTGTACTGTGGGTCCGGGGTTCAATCCTCGGTCCAGGCACAGATTTATCTGATTACCAAACCCTTCCTTCACCTCTGACAAGACGTGTATCAGGCCTCCACCGTGGTTCGGATTCCACGTTAAACTGTAGGTCTTCCATTTAATCTCACAATCACCCTACCATTACACATGAGCGTAAGTACGTAGAACCCGAACGGTTAGTAAGACGCGGTGCTAATAATAATAATAATAATAAATAATAGAACCTCGACCTTGCCTTTACCATTAGTCCAGTCTATTGCGAGAGTGACGCCTAAGCTATGCGACCACCTAGGCGGATGAAAGGTCATGTTGTTTGTACTATAGCTGACTCACCATGACAAGATCCTAATCTGAGAGTATATAAAGCGAGCGAGTCTACTACGTTCATATATTTGTACTTCAAGCTATTTGGTTTGTAGCTTTTGATAAAAGATGTCCATTTTGGCACATTTTTGATAAACATAGTGAAATTTTGTCAATGTTGACAATTTTATATACATTTCTTATATTTTCATTTGATTTGGCTATTTTAGGACATGGCAAAGCCTCCAGACAAGTCATATAAAGGATTTTTTTTAAAAAGTTTTCAGCTGTTTATCTCGTAAGGTATACAAAATACGAAAAATATTTTAGAATAAGAGTTGTGTGGTTTCTAGGGGGAAAGAGGACATCATGATTAATTTTTTTTGATTTGGTGAAAGCTTTCAAGGTTGTTTCAAAGTTAACTTTTTTCAAATATAAACTTGTATTAATTTTAGTGGCATATTATTCTACGCATAAAAACAAACATTTTTGTGAAATATTTTGTTATTTAATCTTTATTTTCAAATATATTTGACAAGATATAAAAACAGTGTTTGATTTACCACTAAACAGTATTAATTTAATATAATATGTTTTATCATCATAAAATATGATCGCAAAGAATTACAACAAATTGTTCAAATTGTTCAAAGTGTTCTCCGCTATTTTCCATAAAACAATACAGTCTTTCTATGAATGCATTTATGACATTTTGAAAAATAAATCTTTAGGAATATTTCTGAAAGCTGTGGTAATCCTTTAAAGGAATTATTCGATCATGTTAGGCTTTGTTTTATAAACAATATACTTTAGGTAGCCCCAAGGGAAAAATCTAAAGGGGATGGATATGGATATCTTGCAAGCCATTCAATAGGCCCTTTGCCACCCATGGTTCGGAAATGTACTATTGAGCCACTGTCAAACATCGATTTTGTAATGTGGAGGCGCTCTATCTGGTTGTAAATAAAGCAAGTCTTCATCTAAAGCAATTAAACCATTCTCATTAAATCGTTTTTTATTTTGTGTGTCGTAAGATGACTAATAACACCTTCCAAAATTTATAAATAAAACTTACTACCGACATTTCACTCAGAAAATAATGGTCCTATGATTGTATCTCCCAAAATACCTGCCCATCTTTGAAAATAGAGATCAAGTAGATAAATATTTGACACAAGAGTTGTTTGTTTTGCTTAAAATAAGATTTCACTAAAAATGATACAGGTTTCCAATAAAAAAAATTACCTTAAAAAAACTTGAGAGCGTCAACAACAAAAAATGTCCTCTTCCCCCCTCGAAACCACACAACTTTAACACGAAATTTATTTTCGTAATTTTTTAACTTAAAAAAGCCCACCTGATATGTATTATTCATAGTAATTTGTTGGTAGAGAGAATTATGTGATTGATAGTAAGAAAAGAATACCTTGAATTTATATTTAATAATTTAAAATTTTTCTAGTATGTTCAACGTTAATTAGGCAGTGACAAATATAATATTAGAGCTATATTTGAATTTTATTTATGTAATAAAGTCAAAAAAATTGTAAGTATAGGATACATAATTAAATTGACGATTAAAGTAATACTAACCAATAACTCACAAATATATAGTTTTAATATAAATCTTAAAGTTGATAAATACAGTATAAATATAATAACATAAGTTTATAAAATAATCAAATGATATATAAGAGTTTGTTATAATACAAGTTTTATATATTTTTAACATATATTACACTGCCCAATCAAATGCTATGAACTAGAAATCATAGCAAGTTTAAAAATATATTTCAAATAAAAGATTTTTATTTTGAATAGTATTACAACTTTACGGTGATAAGTTATTTCGTAACACAAATAGTTGTGGAGATATGTTCAAAATTGGAGATTTTTACTTTTTTAAGGTGCCCTCAAAGTCATTTTCGTGGGAAAATGAGAATTACTATTTTGTTTGTAATGTTATAAAAAGTTTAGTCAAAATAGTTTAAACGGATCTTGAGAAAGCAGATTCTTACTCTTTTAACCCTTCTGTGAACTACCCTTAATTTTGGGGTTATATATCTGATTCAAAAAACCCCTGGCGAGAGATACCAAGTCTTGGCCCGATCAGTAAAATAGTTTTTACCCTAGGCCAAGATACAATCACACTGACAGCTGTCCAGATAGATCGACCTTTCGGTTTCAGAGGGTCATTAAACATCGATATTTGTCAAAAGTTCGAGTTTTATTTTTTATTTTTTTTACGATCACAATACTTATATCTATGAGGGGCCGAGAGAAAGTAAAAGAACCCCAAAAAAACGTATTTTTGCGTTGACTTTAAAAGAGGAATTGAAAAGGTCTCAGGATAGAAGTTTCATCTAACTTTATCTCGAGCCTAAGTTTGATAAGTTCTACATAAAGTTCTAGAGCCATGAACGCCCCGAAGGTTTCATCTCTCATTAATGTTAGAACCATCAATGTTTAAGTTTTGCGAGAGTTTCTAGAAGTGATCACACCGCAAACACAGTAAAAACAAAGAGGATGCAACGAAAGATGAACTACAAACAGAAAAGTTAACAAATCCAAGTCACTTTTAAGTCTCGATTGAAAAAAAATTGGACGCCTGAATATTTTAAGCTCTTTTGGTGGAATATGTGTGCAGTCAGACGGTTGGTAAAATGTATTCCTCCTGAAGTGTTTAAAAATGAGGTCTTAGGTCAGGCAAAATGTCTAAGGTGACTCAAAAGGTATTATACGAGATAAAAGCTACTAAATGAGACAAAAGGGCTTAGGTGAGACAAAATGTTTTACTTATGTTGAAGCAAAAGGTCTTGGATGAGATAAAATGTCCTACTTCTGTGAAGCAAAAGGTCTTAGATGAGATAAAATGTCCTACTTCTGTGAAGCAAAAGGTCTTAGATGAGATAAAATGTCCTAATTATGTGAAGCAAAAGGTCTTAGATGAGATAAAATGTCCTACTTATGTGAAGCAAAAGGTCTTAGATGAGATAAAATGTCGTACTTATGTGAAGCAAAAGGTCTTGGATGAGATAAAATGTCCTACTTCTGTGAAGCAAAAGGTCTTAGATGAAATAAAATGTCCTACTTCTGTGAAGCAAAAGGTCTTAGATGAAATAAAATGTCCTACTTATGTGAAGCAAAAAGTCTTAGATGAGATAAAATGTCCTACTTATGTGAAGCAAAAGGTCTTAGATGAGATAAAAGAGCTTAAGTGAGGCAGTTTGAGGAAATATAACTACATATGTGTGGAGGGAAAGTGAAAATCCATTTATAAAAAAAAATCACAGAGGGATTTAAAACCCTAAGCCAAACAAGATGAGTCTAACTCCATTGTCGCGTGCCCACTGGTGCGGGTGGAAACATGAATTTAGTATAAGTCTAGTTTTAAAAGTAATTTTATGAGATCTTTCAGATTTAGTTGGGATCCATAATAAAATATCGGATTCATATAAAGTTGTTGTAGCTACGTTGTTTTAAAATGGTAGATACACATAATTCATGTTGTAATGTTACTGTAGGCCTACTAAAAGCATTAGCATGAATAAATTAATGGAAATGTCTACCTTAAGTGTAGAGTTTAAACTTATGCTAGCTTGTGGTTTTGTCTATTTGTCTATTAGTGAGCCACGTATTACGGATCGGTTCACACTATCAGCATAATTAGGCTAGAGGGATCGGAGTGAGGATGCTGAAGTTTAGAGGACGTGTATTCGTATTTTGCGTGAAGGGAAAGTGGGAAACAATTTTACTAAAACACCTCAAAACATCCAATAGCCTTTCCGCCAGTGGCAAACCAGATTAGACGAATCAGATTCCTTCATCCGCGTGTCCATCGGTGTGCCTGTCCCTTGGTTAGTATTGGAGAGTGCTCTACATGCTCTATCTTCTCATGTTGCCACGCCCTGTTTCCTAGTTAAAATCTTAACATGCTCTATCTTCTTTTGTTGCCACGCCCTGCCTCTCAGTTAATATTGGAACATGCTCTATCTTCTCATGTTCCCACGCCCTGTCTCTTAGTTAAAATTGGAACATGCTCTATCTTCTTTTGTTGCCACGCCCTGCCTCTCAGTTAATATCAGAACATGCTCTATCTTCTCATGTTGCCACGCCCTGTCTCTTAGTTAAAATTGGAACATGCTCTATCTTCTCATGTTCTCACGACTGTTTCGTGTATCAAAGCATCCTCCTCCCCTGTTAGTTCGTTTATTCACGCACTTTGATGCAAGGCCGCACTCATAAACGCCGAGCGAAAAAAAAGATGAAGCCATCCAAGTAGCAGCGATTCATCGATCCTGATTGCACTTAGTGAAAACGCATTAACTAGCCTCCTCCAGCCAATGTCAAGAAGAAAAACACTGGGGCAAAGTCGACGAAGGAACAACCTACTTTCCGAATGAGGTCATTACACACCAACCTTGGGGGGCTTGAATTTCAGGGTGGCCCACTTTCCCGACTCGTCCTAGTAGATCTTCGACAAACTTCAATAGTAAGATGGTGTAGCTTTTACTACTGTTGTAAAAAAAGGAGTTGTTGATGACACAAAGTTGATTTTCTTAGACGTTACGATTGGGCCTTTTATATGCAGACAGTTAAAATGATGTAAATTGTTTGGAAAGAAAGGCGTAATAAATAAACACACGCCAACAAAGATAGTCCCAAATCTTTATTCGCAACACAAGAAGTAGCACATCTCGTTTATCGTATTGAATAATAGAGATAGGGGTGAAGTGTCATTTAATTGTTTCAAAATAGACAAGCACAACTCTGAGTGATAATCAAAGTTTGACTGCAAAGTATCAAATTTACAGGGGAATTAAAGCAATCATTAAGATACGATGGTGATCAAGTTGAAATGTGAATTATAATGTTGGTTTTATTGGTGAAAAAGGCTATGCTACTAATCCTACATACTTTATCGGTGTATCTGTTACCAGTAGTGTACGGAAACTGAATGGTGTCGACATTAGCCGGGAGATGATAACGTTGTCCAAGTGCCGTCAATAAAGTCAGAAATAAAAAGTAGTTTAGCTCATTTTCGACCTTGTTCGGATTATCTAGACATTAGCAAGCAAAACTTGGATAACGTTAAATACTATTTGTACAACTAGGGACGTTTCAATACGAATTATATTTTGGAACGTTATTTCGACCTGAAATTGGATCGTGGCAATGCCTTAACATTCAAAATTGCCCATTTCAACGCTTTATTTTCCACTAACCTAACTAACCTAACTTCAACCGTGAAATTTGACATTATCCAAGTGTGGGTGGATAATCTTAATATTATCCGGGTGAAGCTCAAAAAATATTTTTCACTCACCTCTCACTCAACATTATCAACGTATTTGGGATCATGTAAACATCATCAAGATAATATTGACTTTAGCCAGGTTCGGACTTTACCAGTAGCATATCTACAGATTCAAACGAAATAATTTCCATAATTTCTAAACGAATCATTAATTACCTTAACATATCTGGTCATAACTTAAAATAGGAACGAGAAGCTAGCTTACAAATCTTCTCTCATTGAGATTATCACCAAGAATGTCAACAAATCTAATTTCTTTATTCTCTTATTTCTCTGTTATGAACATATTATTTTGGGGTATGTAGAGAAAAGTATTAAAAATATTCTTCTTACGGGAATGTTGAGACTTGCCTCAAAATCTTCATGACCAGCAAATAATTAATCAATCACATTTCAATTACCAAAATACCATTTTAATGACTTTTAAAATCTGTAAACAGCTGGTTTATGGATTGTATCTCAAAGTCAACAATCCTAAGGGGTGGCCGCTTTCTGGAGCTTTGAAACGCATTACAGACATTCAGATGTTTATCAAGATATGGTTTGTTATTAAAAATATGGATTACTTCAAAGTGAAGTTAAAAATACCAATAGGTTTCTTATAACATATTACATTTGTTGAGATTAATAAATACAAAAATACATGTGAAAATGTAAATTTACATAATCTCATTTTCAACGATGCTATAGGCGAGTTTCTTCATTCCTGTTATTAAGGTTAAAAGTATGTTATAGAGGAAACTAGATTCAGCCATTAAATAAGTGCAGCCATTTTTTGTCATGGTCAAAATATAGCATTACATTTATTTGATGATTTTTTGTTGGAGTAGTTTTCAAGCATCAGAGCTACATTCTCATATTAAGCATTGCAGTATGGGGATATTTGTTGTCAGAAGAGTGGTACCATTGAAAAACTATTTTGGTGGCCGAGTTTCCAAGATAAGCGACTGTCTACCTCAATGGAGTGAGGCTCAAATTAAAATGTTTGTCCAAAATAGTTTAGTAACCGAGCACGGATTTTTATTATTAATTTAGCAACTAGTGTATTTTCACCCAAGATATGTAGAGTATCAACAATATTTCCCCAATTGTGCACATACCAAATGAATGGGTTATTTGTTGATAAATAATATCTAGCTAAAAATGGTAATCTTTATTAATTTAGTTGAGGTATCTTATGTGCACGTTATAAACCGACTGATTATACAAGCACATGACTTATTAACTAACTAAAATTGAGAACAAACACAACACCCAGCCCCCCTAACATCAATTCATCACTGTGAAAGTGTAAGCCCACATTTCAGCACTGATAATTTTTTCGGCCATGCCGGGAATATAACACTGGATCTTTAGTTCAGTAACCCGCCTCGGTGACGTAGTTGGCTAACGCGCTAGTCGTGTTAAGCTCGACCGCCGAGGACGGGGAGATCGAGGTTCGAATCTCGGTCGGGTGAACTGGGGGTGGTTTTTCCTAAATGGTTTTCCACTCTCCCTCCACGCAAATGCGGGTTCACTTCCTCTGAAATTCAACCCTCCCAATTCCTAATCCATTAGAGTAATTAGTACTTAAGCGTATAACCCGAACGGGTAGTAAGACGCGGTGCTAAATATTATTATTATTATTTAGTTCAGTAGAAAGACATGCTACCGATTGAGCTAAGGTGTCAGACAATAATCCAACTTGAAATGGTACCTTCTTAATACCAATGGAATATCACATATTATGTAGTTGTATTCTTATATCGAGGGTGCGATTAAAACTTATTTAAACCAATTCTTTCAAAGGTACATAAGCTAGGCCGCTATGAATTCAAAAGAGAATAAAGAATATTAGGTGCTCCTGGTAGTAATTGAATTAGTTTTAGAATGCCGCGCCGCGCCGCGCCCCCTCCCCCACATCATTGTCAATCCAGCCTATTTAAAGAGTGACGACTTGGCCTAGGTCATTCGACTAGTGTCGCAGGTTTGAACAAAACCATTTTAATCATTTTATTTTGAGTTTGATCAGTGGGTCTGGACTTTTTCTTATTTGTTGTTTACGGAACATGTAGACATATATGTAGACTAAGCCACCGCTAGATAGATTAGGAATTTGGTGTGAAGACACTTTAAAAAAATAACTTTTTAGTAGTTAATTGAGAACATTCTACTATATTATTAGTGCTATTTAAAAGGCAGACTATTGATAATATCTACCAAAAGTGACGACTGCAGATCAAATGATTTGACGAATGAATAAGTGAAAGTGTTTAAAGAAAAATTTGTATTTGTCAGATAAGATTCTTCCTATGAAAATGGGACAATATTACTTATATTAAATTGTTATCCTTTTAAATATTTTTGACACCAAATAATCACATACAAATGTATAACGGTGTTTATAGTATAATCGGGCTAGAGAAGTAAGAAAGTTACACGTTTACTAAATCTACTTTCACATGTGCATACGTCATATTATAATATTATGATCGCCAACTGTCGGTATCAATGTCTACCAAACAGTATAGAATAATAATGAACCTACATTTGGTCTATATTGAGATTAAAGCATAGTTTTTGCATGTTTCAAATACATCTCTCTACAGCGATTCCACTATATGCTCTGTCTGTGTTTGTATAAAGCATTTTACTAGACCACGGGGAATAACCCTCTCCCTGCTAGCCCCATTCTTGGGAGAAATAGAACGACATACTGTACAGTGGCACTGAAGAAAAGTAGAATTCTACTTTCTTTTTTTTTCTTTTTTTTAACTTCGCGCCGGTATTAAATAGTTTGCAATATTTATAAGAAAATTATGACAATAAATTGACAACATTTGGCAACTGTACTTTATTCATTGTTGGTATTATTTCGCATTTCAAACAATACCAATTCCCTC
>CABFWB010001745.1:49813-93499 GCA_902151455.1 Timema bartmani | reverse complement strand
ACATTTTTTATTGGTCAAAATGTATAAATGAATAATTAAATATCAATGCGATGACTTGAAGATCTGCAACACCTTTTAAAATGTTAAAACTTTAACCAGAAATCGAAATTTTAATACGAAGTGTTGACCCTTGTGGAAGATATTAAACTGTTTGAAATGTTCTTAGGTGGACAAAGATGCGCCTCTTTTCTCATTGATTCTATATCATTGTATATTATTTTATGCATGTTCTTATGTGGAGTGGTGATGATACAATGTACATTATTCCGCTCAGAAATCTTACGAGTTTATAGAAAGAGAGAGAAAGTCTGTGCGGTGCGCCGTACCATTTATTTTAGCTAGCCTTCAACACACAAAGCTTATCAAAACCATTTAAAACACAGTGTTCAAGTAAAACTAAGTTATTTGCTGAGTAAAATTGTACATTTAGATATCATTGCCATGTTTTCGTCCATACGAGTCAATATAATCCATCCTAAGTATAATATATTTATGTTTTGAAAGTATTTAAAGGGTCATTAAAATTAAAATAAATCATATGATATTTTTGTACAATTTTTTTCATGTGCACAATTTTTATTTGCGTAATATATATTTTTTAATGTAAATGAATACATTTCTTTGTGTAAGTAATATTTTGTACTCATTTTCTTATGTTTTTATGCAACACATTTTATTTTATTTTAGATAGTTGATTCATTTTATATTTCATGATCGTACACATTATTTAAATTTATTGTTTCAATGCAGGTATAGTGTATACAATTATTAAATTATATTTTTACTAAAACCTGTTTCTTACTTACGTTAACAAATATGATTATTGTCATGAATGATCTACCAAAATGTTGAAAAGGTTTTTTCCTTACTGCATTATAATAATATAAAAAGTTAAAACTATTGTTAACTCAATCTAGCTGCCTCAAATCTAGCAACAAACATGAAAACAGATAATCTTGTCCTTTCAAATAAAGACGTATTGAAAATATTGTTGGTCACGTCACAAATAATTAAGACTTTTAACACGCACTAGACAGTAAAAATAGAAGTTCTAGTCAAAAGTACATTAAGCTAGAGTTCAACGCACATCTTTTGGTCATCTATGAAACTTTTACTGAGAGATATTCAATTAATTACTAAACAGATCGATAGTACAGAATATAAATATCGCTTTATTTAACGTCACATGATATTAAAGAACGTTCGTCTAGTAACAATTAAAAAGTAAATTCCACTTAATGGTATATTTTAATGAATCAGATAAAAATAAATGGTACGTCACACCACACAGACTTTCTCTCGCTTTTGTCCTAAAATAGACATTTACTAAAACCTCATAAGATTTTTGAAACAAAATAATAGATTTATACATTGTTGTAAAAACATTACACCAAAAGATCACATATGAAATAATAATAAACACTGTTACCTACTTTCTATATGTTTTAAGGAACTGGGAACACTTATAGAAAAATCGTGACCACCAAAGATTATAAGAATCAAATACGTTTTAAAATCAATTAAAAAGTATATATATATATATATATGCTTATAACTCAGAAATGATTGGTTTTATAAAAACATAATTCAAATAAAAGATTTTTATTTTTATTAGTGCTACAACTTTACTATAGTAAGTTATTTTGTATCTCAAATAGTTGCAGAGAAATGATCAAAATTGGAAAATTTCCCCTTAAAATCATTTTCATAAGTAAATGAGAATTGCCAATTTGTTCATACTGATAAACAGTGTCTAGATATAACATTTATTAAAAATCGTAATGTGAGTTTTGATAAAATCTATTTTTTCTCTTTTTGCCCTTCAGTAAACCACCCTTAATTTTAGGGTTATATGTGTTAATTCCAAAAAACCCTCTGGGGGACCTTATGAAAACCCAGATATCAAGCTATAGCCCTATCTGTAAAATAGTTTTGGCTTTAGCCCTAGGTAGAGACCACATTGCGAAAACCTCTTTTTTGGTTGGTCGACAAATCAAAATCTTGAGCTCGATTATTTTAACGATCGCAATACTTATTCTCGCCGAGGTATCGAGAGAAAGTAAAAAAAAGATTATTAGGAATCTATGCATGACCCACTTCAGTGGTCGCATGGTCTAAAGCGTCACTCTTGTATTATACTAGACTGGCGATGACTGGCTGATCGGGATTCAAATCCCGGTCGAGTGTACTGAAGGTGGCTTTAACAAAATGGTTTTTCAACTTTCCCTACACGAAAATATGGGTACACTTCCNTTTTTCAATTTTCCCTACACGAAAATATGGGTACACTTCCTCTAAACTCAACTTTCCTCATCCTTAACTCATTAGGGTAATTACTACATAAGCGTATAATTTGAACAGGTAGTAAGACGCGATGCTAAGAAAATAAGAAATGTATGCAATTAAAATGTTACTAAGTTGGGGAATACCAACTTTTGGCGTCGAGTCATGTTTGAAATAATTTGAACTAACGAATTAATCCAATCGATAATAATTGGCAACAGTGGAGACGTGGACTAATCTGGTTTACCGGTGACGTGTGGGTCGGGGTTCTAATCTTGGAAGGGAGTACTTAAGGTGGTTTCGCAACAAGTGGTAGAGATGATATGAGCTATAGAGATGAAAAAAGTAGCTTATGTAAAGAAATACCCTCGCATTTAGCGTAAAGAGGACGGGTAAGTCATAGTGAAAACATTTAATGTGGGAAAACTATCCCCAGGTCAGCTGGACAGGATTAAAATTCCGATATCTCCATCAATTTATATTTTTTTGTTTATAAATTTGAAATAAGTTTGCCAGTAATATATTTTTTCTTATTTATAAATCTGAAATAAGTTTGCCAGTAATATATTTTTTCCTGTTTATAAATTTGAAATAAGTTTGTTAGACTCAGTATTGCTTTGTTTAGGCCTAATCATTTATTTTTTCCTTTTACTTTATAACCCGCGTCCGTGGTAACATATCTTGTGTTAGTATGGATTACCACTGACGGAGAAATAGGTGTTTGAATCCCAGTTGGATGTACTTGGGGTAGTTTGTCCTGAATGTTTTACCACTCTCATTCTAAGCAAATTTAAGTGCACTTACTTAAAAATTACACCTTTACAATCTCTATTCCACTATCGAAATTAACGCATGCGTATAATCCGAGCTGGTATTAAGACGTGGTGTAAAAATATATATACACACTTACTTACTTTATGCCATTAAGAATTTTAAAGATCATTGTCGCACTTAAAAAAGTACGCCACTTATCCTTATCTTGATATAGCTCTATCCAGTCCATCTCATTACACCCTGTCTCTTTCTTGAGCTAGTTCTATCCAGTCTACCTCATTACACCCTGACTCTATCTTGAGCTTATTATATTCAGTCCACCTTAACACACCCTGTCCCTATATTGAGCTTGTTTTATCCAGTCCACCTCATTATACCTTATCCCTATCTTGAGATAGTTCTATCCAGTCAACTTATTTACACCCTATATCTATCTTGAGATAGCTCTATCCAGTCCACCTTACTACACCCAATCTCTTTCAGGTATATTCTAATTTTATCCTCCCATCTTTATCTAAGTGTCCCCAAAGGTCTCTTCTCATTGGGTTTGCCAGTCAGTACTCTGAACATAGTTCTAGATTTTCCCACTCACGCTGCATGTTAATTAAATTTAAAAACCAACTAAGGTGAGGTGTGAAATGCTTGTGTCTAATCATAAAGGCGTGGAATCAAATCTCTGCCAGGATAGCGGGTAGTTTTATGTTTTAGCCCGCTCCATACTGAAAGTGCACAGACCAAATTAATGTACCTTCTTTGGAGTACATCAGACGCGCACAAGGTAAATGCATCAAAAGCTCACCATTGTTTATAGTATCTGAGCCACATAGAGATATGGCAACACCGTTTGTTAGTTCGTTCACGAACAACATATCTCTATCTCAATTTGAGTTGCAATATTTTTTCATCGAACCAACCAACTTAACCTAACCTAACCTTGTAGTTTTATTATTTTATTGTTATTAATGTGAAGAGTAAGGATGTTGTTTACAATACACGTTTTCCGTGTTGCCACGTTATGCAGTTCTTGTTTTTTTACCTGTACAATGTCTCGGTGTGCTTTTGATCCATGGCTGTGTGTGCTTTCGATATTCTCCGGTTAAACCCACCCCTCTTCACCGCTACACCCAATGGTATTTTTAATAATTTCATATGCTGATGCATATTTTAAGTTACATCTCCTTCATCCTATGCCACAATATTAGGTAGTTTAAGTCGCTAATAACAACCACAACTAACAATTGGAAGTCATCTTCGGTGGTCTTAGGGGTAAAGTGCTCACCTCAGGAACCGATGTTCGTGGGATCAAACCCAGCTGGGGCCGAAGAAATTTCTTTGAGAGAAAAAAAAATCCGTAGCACAACTTCCTTCGGAGGGGAAGTAAAGACGTCGGTCCCATGTCGATTGTAGAATGTAAAATAACCCTGAAAGTTATGTGAAAATACCTTTCCTGACAAAATTGGTAGGCCCTTTCGAGCTCGCTCATAGAAATTCTCGTGCGCTGATATAATCAGTAGGTTTAGAAAGTGCACGTTAAATACCTCAAATGAATGAAAAAAAATAACACTAGGAAACAATATCAGCAATACAATTATTGGTTTACTGTCTCATCCGCTAATAATTAAACTAATTATTAATCTAAGCTAATAAGTAAATATGTAAATATGTAGCAAATCTACTGTTTACAAGCGAGTCAAAGGAACGTGACATTATGTTTTTATTTCTGAGAGGCAAACAAGTTATGACAACATCATTATTTGTCACATGACATACTTACCCCCCCGGTGATAATGTTACGAGAGTATTGTATATTATATATAAACCTCATTCCTATTTTTATTTTCTGAGGGTGATTAAAAAAATAGCTCCCAGTGGAAGGGACCAATTTAGGTCGATAGAAAAAAAAAAGTATGTTGTCACTTCAAATAAAAATATGACCTATAAACCATGTGTGTGGATGTAAACCTATATTGTAAATGACATACTTCATGATTTATGAGTTTTTTCCCCCATTTAATTGAGGTATCTAATAAGCACTTTCTGAATATAATAATTATATCAGACCAGGATAATTTACGTTAGTGATAGTGAAAGAGCCTACCAATTTTGCCGGGAAAAGTATTTTCACATACCTTCCAGGATTCTTTTACATGTCACAATCTATATATAGGACTGACGGCTTTACTTTCCTTCTGAAGAAAGTTGTGCTACGGATCTTCATTGCTCAAGATAAACCCGTTGACTCCGGCTGGTTTTGAACACAATAACATCGCGCCCTGAGACAAGCACTATACCATATATATACCTAATCATGCCATTCCCTTATGGGGTAGGCAAGAAACTGGGCATGTAGCTCAATAAACAACTACTCCTTACTTAATCCATCCTCGCTAATTTCCTCCACACTTTCCTATCGTTGCATACTCCCTACGCTTCTTGAACTCCATACACCGAGTCATTCATGATCTTTTATTATTAAAATTCTTAATGTTTCTGTGTTTCACACATTCATCTACCATATTTAGCCAAGTCTTAAATGTCCAACCCCTTACTTTTGATTCACACATTATACATATATATACGTAATACATATATACACATATATATATATATATATATTCTTCATATATTTGCTTAGTCACTCAATCCACACTCATTCTCTCAATATGCCCAAGCCAACGTAGGACGCTTCTTTCACAGTGACATATTCGATTCCCTTCCAAACCACACTCCTTCGGTAAACACTCATTACTGACTCTGTCCATACGAGTTTTTCCATAAACATTATCTTATATTTCTCATTCCAACCACATTAACTTTAGTAATGCATTTATCCTGATAAACCCACGCTTCACACCCATAAAACCATGCTGTCATTAAAACACTTTTATATACTGTCATATTTGCCTCTTCCGATACTACCTCATTCTTTGCAATAGTCCACATATATCCAACTACTCTCCGAGATGCATTCACCTGTCTGTAGATTTCACTATTCAGCCTTCCATTTTTACAGAACATTCTGCCCAGATACACAAAATAATTCAATTGCTCTAACAGTTTTCCATTTCCATCTCCTGATCCGTCCTTATCAAACTATCACCTTATTTTTGTAGACATTTATACAAAGATCCATTCTGCCTGTCACCACATTCAAACGATTTAATGCATTCTGAAAGTATTTTTTTCATTCTCAGCCATTAATACAGAATCATCTGCATATAACAACACTCTCGCATTCACATTGTCTATTTGTACACAACCATATCCTAACAAGCATCCTTCATACACTTATACATGAATACATTAAACAATCATGGATACAACACAACCTTGTCTAACACCCTGTTAAATGCCAAACGATTCGCTCAAAGCTCCATACACTCCAACGCACGCTTTTATTCCATCATACAGCACACCACCATAACTACATTTACTAATCATGTAGCCACATCATACTCTCTCAGATCATTTCATAACAAATGCCTATTTACCCGATCGTACGCTTTCTCCAGATCAAAGAGTGCACAGTAAACTTTCTCCCTTACTGCCATACATTTCTCATTCATGTGTTTCAGTGCAAATATCTGCTTCATGCAAACTTGACATAACATGAAACCACAATTCACACCCCAAAACTTGTTCGCAGTTTTTTCACGCACCCTCTAAAAGACTCCCAGAAACTTTGCCTGAAATACTCAACAAACTAATTGCCATTTAATTCTTACATTCATTCTTACTGCCTTTGTCTTTGGGTGTGTATCTCCAGAGTACTGTGAAGAAAGGTAATTTGAAGCCTTATAAACAACAAAGGTAGAGAACATAAAACGAAGCTAAAATAATGATATTGTAAATTGTTTGAACTTTTTGACCTTTTAAAAAATCCTTTCCTTAGTTATTTATTGCTAGACAATAGAGAAATTAAAAATACTTCTTAACATACTTTTAATACATTTGATGAAAAAAGACTCATGTACACGGGAGTCAAACCCGTGAATTTTAAATTGGCATGCTCAGGTTTGATTCTCGTATAGAAAAGTATTTGTAATCTGCAAATAATATTGAACTTTTTTTTAATCTTTCAAGTACAATTAATTACATGTAGCCCGCTTCAGTGGCCGAATGGTCTAAGACGTCACTCTTGTGTTAGAATAGCCTGCTGATGACAAGGAGATTGGGATTCAAATCCCGATCGGTTTTACTGAGGGTGGTTTTTACTAATGGTTTCTTACCCTCCTTCCAGGCAAATGCAGTTAAAGTACATGTAAAATATTTCCTCCCTCATCCCTACCCCATTAGAGTAAGTATCATATATGCGTATAAACAGAACAGGTGGTAAAAATTACATGTATGTGTCACATATCACCAACAATTCATGTCTTTCCCCACTCTCCCTCCTTCCCAGCCCCCTTGTCTCATTGATTATACGCATATTATTTGGGGCTAGTATAAGAAAGGTAGAATTTTAATGGAATGTACCCGAATATGTGTGGAGGGAGAGTGTGAAACCATTCAGGGAACATCACCCTTGGTGTACCCACCCGGGACTAAAACATCAACCTTTCTGTTCCCAACAAACCAAGCTATATAATATTAGTAAATATTGAAAAAATAATAACATCTAGACACGGGAATTGAACCCAGGACGTTTACAAATGGGTGCATAAGCTCACTACCGAGTCGCCGGTGGCTGTGATATTAATGATAGCTCTATAGGTAGCCGGTGATTTCCACACGTCCATCACAGACTCTGTCTTAAGCTATGAGTGAAGAATGACTCAGTTACGGAAGAAGCCTGGGCTCACTGGTAGAGAATTACTTTCAATTCAAGGACTTTAATGTGAATCTTCATGTTAAGAAAATTAAGAATGTAGCCCATTTATTTTAGAAGCGTTTGTCTAACATAGTATTGGTTAGCTATCAAATATTGTCTACTCGTAGAAACATCCGAATATACCGAATATAAAAAGGTAGCTACACCTTTTAACGGCATAGAATTTTGTTATAGATGCTATTATAAAAACATTTTTTTAAATAAAGGGCATATAAATCGTGTATGATCAAAATAATGTATTTATTACCGATACAATAAAACAAAAGGGGTAAAAAATGTAGTATAATCATTCTAGTATTTTTTTTTATTAAATCCTATATTAATTTTTCCACAAAAATAGCAAGTTTATTTATTCTCGACCCTTCACTTTGTATAAACTACCTCGGTGGTATGTAGACTCGGCTTCCAACAGCTGATGAATGATCTAAATGATGATGATCTAGTTTTAATAACAGTATTTTTACCACCCGAAGTGTTGGCAGAGTTGGCGTTGGACTAGCATTGCACTTGATCGCCGTTGAAGAGGTTTCAAACCAGGCCACGTCACGTGTGATGAGGATTGTATTTCCCCATATGAGTTTTACTGTGGTTTACCATCCTCTTCTGACATTAATTCAGGATCATCTAAAGCCGGGTACACACTAGATAGAGGCAGAGGCACCGTTCGTGCACGGCGAGCGCCCCCAATCTACCGTGGCTCGGGCCTATCAACTAAGCTGTCGGTACATCAGAGAGAGGAGTTGCTCAATGAGCGCTTGTCTATACTCCTCTTTTGTTGCAGCTGCCTCGTCCCGAGCGTTTTTTTTATAGTCGTGAGTGGTGTAGATATCCATAATAAGATGGATTTGGAGCAGGACATGAACGTCAAGTTATTCGGTGAGACCCGCCTCGGTGGCGTAGTTAGCTAACGCGCTAGTTTCGTGTTGAGCTAGACTACCAGGGATTGGAAGATCAAGGTTAGAATCTCCCTCGGGTGAACTGGGGGGTGGTTTTTCCTAAATGTTTTTCCACTTTCCCTCCACGCAAATGCGAGTTCACTTCCTCTATATTCAACCTTCCCAATTCCTAGCCCATTAGATTAATTAGTAAATAATCGTATAACCCGAATGGGTAGCAAGACGCGGTGCTAAGTATTATTATTATTATTATTATTATTATTATTGATTGGTGAGTTGGAGAAGAGACAAGCTCCCAGGAACCACAACGTGATGGCTAAACGTTCGTTTGCTGGAATTGCAGGTCTGAAAGTAATATCTTTTCTCCTTATTCTCTCTTCAATCCCATTCAAAATAAAGATAAATTCTTCCTCCACCATCCTTGAGAAGTTTTCAAATTTCTCACCTTCATCGAGGGTAAGGCCCTTTAAAAGACCTGTGCTATTGCCGGTTAATCGTCGCCTATATAAATGTGATGAACACCTACGTATTTTCTTCATTTTTTCCTTTAGATTTTCCACCTGATCTTTTAATATGATAAAACTCACACATGCTGCTGCGGTGTTGACGTCTGACATCGTTGTTGACCTTGGTTTAAACGTCATAGAAAAGTGGAGCACATATGAGGCATTCCTCGTGAGTCCTCGTGTGGGGTTCATGAAATGTCTGTGCGTCCTCGTTCTCTCGCGTTTTACCTCGTTCGGCCTCGTGGTGCCTCTGCCTCTAGTGTGTACGCAGCTTAACATTAGCTACGCATCACATCCCTAGCGCAAGTAATTGGTAAAACTTTTAGTTTTTTATTTTATATTCGCCACTGTGCCTTACTACCCGTATGGAATAAATACATTTAAATACACTAGTGGTGTGAAAATGTAGGCTTATAGAGTAAATGTATCCACATTTGCATGGAAGGGAATGGGAAAACATTTAGGATAAACTACCCCAAGTAAAACCGACCGGGATTCTAACCCTGACCCTCCCATCATTGGGCGTCCAGTCTTATGCGATAGTGATACCTTAGACACTTGTGTCACCCAAACCAATGGGAACGAAGAACAAACACATCAATCTAATCTAGTTAGCTCACGGGTGAGGAGGAGTTTAACGATTGAATCCTGCTTGGTGAATTGAGGTAATATTTTTTTATAGATTGTTTCAGTCTCTCTCTTTTTCTCTACCTTCTATGGCATCAGGAATTCAATAGTTCATTGATGCATTTAAAAAAGTACGTCACCTATACCTATCTTGAGCTAGTTCTACCCAGTCAACCTCATTACAACCTCCCTTTATCTTCAGCAATTTTTATCCACTCCATCTTATTATTATCATATTATTACCTAACAAATTTAAATAGTCTGCCTATCCTAATAGCATTGTACTGTCTAGTATCAGCCCTACCTTACTCTCTTGCATTACCCTAATAACATACTCTAAGACTATTTAATAAGTAATGGAGGAAGTGCGTCTACTTGTTTTGACACATTATGTATTTTGAAACCATCTTATAAGTAACATCCAATTCATATCCTGCTATGCGTATATGTAAAACACACATCAATTAATATTTACAAGCTTTTTGAAATATTGTACTTAAAGACGTTGCCTATTTGTGACGTCATGGTCGGTCAAGGTATGATTCTCCATGTTGATGAATTTGCGTTTTACTCAACGAGTTTTATAGATATAACGTTGAAACAAAAATAATAAATTTTTAAATAATTCTAAAAATAGTCCTACAGTGTCAGAAAATTATTATTTGTATCTATAAGTAACTTTTTTGTAAACGTATTTTTTTATAAATCATCTAAAACTAAGGCTATTTGGCTTGGTCACGAAAATGGCCTCTAGGAATCTTCTTGCCAGGATGTAGATTAAAAAGTCCGTGGTAGCTTACGTCTATCTAGAATAGGAAACAAGAAAAAGGTAGGATTTAAAAGCAAGTGAATGTTTTCAAGGCACAAATATTAAAGTGACTGTTAAACTCGTCAGAGGAAGAGGGAAATAGTCCGGTACAGAAGCGTATTAAGGTGGAAAAACGGAATATCAAGCTGAAAATTTGTGAACTTATATAACTGGCATCATGGAATAATAATCAGTTGAGTCCCAAAAAATCCCGGTTAGGCTGAATCCACAATGTCGGAAAATAGGCCACCATATTGTATTTTTACGTTTTAGAGCCTAGTGGCTAAACAAAACATGACAGAAAGATACGATTTGCATAAAAACACTAAATACATAATTTATGACACGAATAACGTATATCATATGTTCACGACACATTTATAACACACTGTGCAAGCTGCCTACTATTGTATGGTACCGAGAAGAAGACAAAAATTTGGTTAAGAAGCTGTTTTTAATTATTAAGAGAAATGGGACTTAAAAATATTTAAAGCCAAAGTTGTGGAGGGATAAAAATTACATAAAATTCATCCTTAGTTAATTTGTATAGTTGGACATTAGAACCAAAAATGGATACAGCATTTTGGAACAATAATACCACGCACGCGAGGCAACCTTACAAAACGTGGCTTTTTCCCAGCGCTCGGTTTGTTTGGCACTCAGTGAACACGTGCAAGTTTGGACACGTCACTTAGAGTCAGGTTTCGCAGGGTTTTTTTGGTATTACAATCAGTTTTCTTCTAGTTGTTTGGGTGTTCAGAATGTTGCGTGTGTTAAAAAATCGATGTACATTTTTATGTTGAATACGTTGCAATGAAATGAGAATTGTGTGTTATTTGCAAGAATAAATTCAAAGAGGGTGACAAGTCTAATGAGGTGAAAGCTGGCCTAGAAAATATTATGAGAATTAATGTCCTACAAAAAGATGAAACTTATAATCTACTTGCAGGGAAAGAATCATTGAAGCTGCATAATAATTGTAGAAAGATTAAACTCGAAGTGTGAAAAACACGTACCAGGAGTAAAAGTCTGGCCAGTATTTTAGAAGAGTGGATTCAAGCTTTAATTTCAAGACAAAAGTGTTTGTTTTGCGGGGAACTCATGATTGTCAATAAGAAGCATCCCAATTGAAAATCAGTCATCCGAGAGGCAATGACTTTGGAGTTAAAGAAGAACGTTGAAGTGCTGTGCGCAAAATGAGCCGACGATTGGGGACAAATTATGCTTTCAATAATAAACTCTGTAATAGGTCTAGTTGCTGTAGAGCTACGATATCACCACGATTGCTATCCTGTATTTATTAAGCTTGAATCTGTACCCTCATATACCAGAGGAGTGCCAAACAACACTTGTGCACTAGATGGTGCTTATGAGATTCCTGAAGGCTCAAGGAGGTATTGACACATGGGCGTGGTGTGACAGTTTCCTCCTTGTCTCAATGGGTGAATTCAATGCCTGCATGTATGCAAGTTACAGAAGCAATACGATCATTTTGTGATGTTTTCCCGGTAAATTATGATCAGCACATGGAGCTGAGAGATTATCGCCAGAGTCAGGATATTACAGATAGATGGCTAAGGCAGCTCTCTCTATGAGCAATGGTGCAATAGGGGATTCATCTATGAACTATGATATGGCTGTGAATATAGGCACTGCCTCAATGAAATCTATCGCCGGAAAATCGTTCACACAGGCCTGCCTTCAGTGCAAAAACAAGTAAAGAAACTGGCAGCCATGAGCAAAACTGTAAAGATAGATGGACAGAATGTGGTAGCTAATCCCAATCAGATTTTCCACCATATTATTTGTGTTGTGAGAATGAAAGAGAAACTCGAGCTACGCTTAAAATATGAATTTTCTCATCACCCTCCTGCTCTTTTCAATGACCTGACTATTCGAAAAGGAACTTAGTCTTCTCTCGCTGCTGTGATCGATAATAGTTGTCCTTTGAGTGAAAGTTTACCACAAAGTCCTATTTAAGTTATAGAAGTTGTGGATTTGCTTCACAAAGTAGTTTGGCCAAAATTAGCTACTTTCTCTCAAATTTGTTGCCGCTACGTTGATTGCGTAATTAAGAACTATGGCACTAGTAGTAATATTGTATTCGATGGATACAATTCCGGACCCAGTACTAAAAACATTGAACATATGAGTTGGGATAAGAACACATCAGTGGAGATTCATGTGAGTCCCACAAGATAGCATATACATCACAACCAGCATTACTTTAGAATTCCTCAAACAAGTAGAGATTCATAGATCTTCTCTCTGCTGAGCTAAGATCCACCAGTATGCAACTATTTCAAGCTCTCGCTGACGCAGACACCATGATCATAAACATAGCCATCAATTATCACGTGAGGGTTTACGATCAGTTAAAGTTGTGTTACTAGTTGCTCTTTCATATAAGACCTCAGATGTCGGCTTGCTTGTTCCAGGTTCACAAATGCGCCAAAGAAAAATATTCAGTAGTCAGATTCTTTAGCAGGCTCTAGGGAGATATCACTGGAAATATACTATTTTTTCATGAAATAACTATATGTGATACATTCTCTTCAATGTTTGGGAAAGGAAAACGGACTGCTTTCAATCTTTTGAAGAAGGACATAGAAGAATTGCTTATTTTTAACGAAAGTACAGTCTCTGCCGTCATTGCTTTGGCAGGAGAACATTTTACTATTCACATGTATGGTGGTTAACTCCAACGATGGTCAAGACAAAATCAAACTTTACGTTATCATAATAGCAAAGCAGCCGTTAAGCGCCAAGTTTGACCTATCAGTCCTACCACCAATATCAGTTGCAGAAATACTGCACAGCCTGCGAGCTTTCTACCAGGTTCAGACATGGCTTGGCATGGCTCTCCTCCCCCCATTGGGATTGGGAAAATAAAGATGGCTACCTTTCACCAGTACCAACCACATTACCACCCACCCCCAGAGTGTCTGCGTTGACTTATATTTTGTAATTGCAAATATAACTGTGAACGTAATTGTGAATGTCGTCGTAATGGCCTTCTCTGCACCGGTATTTGTGACATTTGTAATGGAGAACTGTGTAGCAAAAGGAAAAAGACAACCTATGCTGGTGAAGAAGAAAGCGAGGATACAATGGAAGAGCCTGAATAGGGGACCTCAGCAGGACGTCACCGTCGAAGTAATGATATGACCAACGATGCGCCTCCTATCATCCGAGAAGATGCTCTTGCTGAATCATTCATTGGTTGATAGTGGAGTTCTCAATTTCTATAACATTATTCTGTATTTATGACGAGCCTCACTGGCGAAAAACTTCACTTTAAATTAGGTGCTACGCCCTGATCGTTGGCAGCTAGAATCTGCTCGACCAGCCAATGACATAACCGAATTTGTTTTCTTCGCTTCTGACAAACTTCCCGCACTCCATTACTTACCCAAATATAAGTATTGATACTTAATTTTTAGCTATCTATAACGTTTATATGAAACATTTTTCGATCCCATCCCTTATAATAAAAGAAAACGGCATCGTAAAATATTTGTTTAGCTTTCCACTAGGTATAGTGTTACATTAAACTGACTGTACATTGATATAATCACAAAAAATGCTCACACCTTCCTATGATATCCTTACCAACAATATAAAATACACTTTCATTCAAAATGCATCTTTATAACTCCTTTTATATAGCCGCTAGCATTGAAAAAGCAAAGGTTATAAATGGTGGCCTATTTACTGCCATATTGGATTTAGCACAACTGGGATTTTTGTAGGACTCAACGGTTTTGTATTCCATGATATTGTTTTTATATGCACACCACTTCTCAGCTTGGTATTCCGCTTTTCCCTCATCTTGTCTAATAATGAGTATTTCTACTGGCTAAAAGGGTTATCAGCTCATAGAAAAGAACCCTCTTAGCGTTAACTTCTCATTTAATTCCCTCTCTTTTTATTTTGTATATTGGCGTCTAATTGTGATAGTGCTTAGACTGCTTAGGTGTGTCAAGTTAAAATTCAACCCGCTTCGCAATATAGCTTCGAAATCTCTAGTAGGCAACGTCGTTAACTAACGGAATAATAGGCATTTTTAAAATATATGTATTGTATTTACACTTTTTCCCTAATATTTTTATGGATGGTAGAAATCTTATACCTAATCCGTTTGTGTGAAAAAAACTTGGGTTAGACAAAGCAAAAAAGAATAGGAGAAAACTTAAACAATATAATTTGATGATATAGGTATACTGAGAGCCCCCACTCGATGTAATGGCTACCAAATGTTATTTAGTATTTGTGATATGTTCGTGATGCACTTCTAAGAGACTATTCCAATAAATAACACACACACACACTATATATATATAAATAGATAAATATAGGTCTAAATAGGTACTAATAAATAACACACACACACACTATATATATAAATAGATAAATATAGGCCTAAATAGATACTAAGTATAAACATAAATATATGTATATATATTTTTAAATATACAAATAAATATAGCTATACGTATATTGTATATAAACATATTTATACATGTATATTTATATATATGTATATTTATGTATACAAATATAGGCCTACATCTAAATACATACATGTGTATTCATATATATGTGTGTGTATACATGTATGTATGTATATATATATATATATACACATACAGATATGTTATGGGGGACATATACATAGACATATATGTATAATATATGTAGCATATATACATAATACATAGGTACAATATAAACCTAAAATAAGCTGTATACATTTAAAATAGTGTTACACACATTGGTGGTCGCTAGATAAGGAACGTGAGAAGTCATGAGGAGTAAGGATGACTATCAAACTATATATATCTTAATTCCGTGTTTTTCATTTGTTGAGAAGCGAGCAACCCTGCAGGATAAACCAAGTGTGCAATGTTCCACGACTCGTGACACGGACTAGAGGGGAACCGGGGTGGGGAGCGCGGTATCTGACAGCTACAAAAGTTACGGTCATGTATTCATAACCAGGGCCCAGATTTTGATAGCATGTCGGGATTTTTGTTTTGTTTCATCACAAACAATGCTCATAAGTAAGCTACATAAATTATGTTCGTAATTTCCTTGTCGTAGACATGTATATGTTACAGGTCCTCGTTTGGTCATTTTTTATCATTTGGGAATTTTAGGTCATATTTTCTTGGTTTGGGTAATTTTTAAGGAATTTTTAGGCATTTTCGAGTAATTTCTAAGTAATTTCAAGGTATTCATGTTGAATAAGAATATTTAAAAAAATAATATCGATATTTTATAAATGCATTATTGATTAAACTCACAGTTGTATGATTGAGAAGAAAATGTTTGCCATGAAGTTTGTGCCTTCTTTGCTTAGGTTCTAGAAGACACATTCCTGGTGAAATACTGGGACTAAGCTGGAGAGGGTTGCGTTAGGAGGGGACAGCGAGGACTTCTGGAGCAGATGTTTGCCATGAACTTTGTGCCCTCTTTGCTTAGGTTCTAGAAGACACATTCCTGGTGAAATACTGGCACTAAGCTGGAGAGGGTTGCGTTAGGAGGGGATAGCGATGACTTCTGGAGCAGATGTTTGCCATGAAGTTTGTGCCTTCTTTGCTTAGGTTCTAGAAGACACATTCCTGGTGAAATACTGGAACTAGGCTGGAGAGGGTTGCGTTAGAAGGGGATAGCGATGACTTCTGGAGCAGATGTTTGTAAATCAATATTATATTTAGTAGAATGCAAGTACAATAGTGTTCGTGTGAATTTACGATTTCTATCTGACTGTACCACACAGGTGTTGGGCATGTGATGCACGATCTTAAGGCGCGCAGCACTAACAAAAAAAAAAGGATGAGGGAGGTGAATTAAAATTTAATACACACAGGATCTACTTTAAGTAAGGATAAGACATGCTAATACTCCCAGATGAAATTCGAACGGCACCTCCATAATATAAGACCAACACCTTAAGTCTTAGCTGATGTTGCCATTTCCCCGTATCTGTGTATTTAGGGTTGATTTTTCTAAATATTTTCTCACTCTCTCCCCACGCAATTTATGCCCTACATATTCTCTAAATCCTACCTTCCTAATCCCTATCCTATCAACGTAATTAAATATGGATACCACAGAAGGGTAGTAAGACATGATGCTAAAAATACTGTCAGAAGTCCCAGGCTAAGGTATTAATTGCTGGCGGTCAGTAAAAAGTTGTGTTGAAGCTGCCAGATTAATGACGTAAAGATCGTTTGTAACCATTTGTCAGTTTCACTACAGACGGCTAAACCCCGGCGAGTGATTAAGTAGGGAAGTTAATCATTCGGCGGCAACCAGCCACGTCTCGCCGTCTCTGACAACTTTTACAAATTGTATCAACTTCATTTGGTAGAAAGTAGGTCTATCTCTTTTTTAAGGCGTACTCAAAGCGCACAGGCTATATGTGTGTACCTGCTTTAAGGTATATCAGAAGCGCAACTTTTTTTTTTGTAATCGATGAGTTTATTTGGCAAAACCGCAAGAAATTTATATTTTTCAAAAGTTACAAGTACCTTGAGTTTCGTGAATTAACCAATTATCAACCTAACCTAACCTAACCTAACCTAGCCCCTATTGTGAAGAATAAGGTGCGGTTACCTGCAGTTTTATTATTTTATTGTTATTATTGTGATGAGTAAGTTGTCTCCTGGGCCTGGATTCACTAACGGGAGCAAATAGTTACGCCAGCGTAAGTTTGAAAGATGTGCCCAAATTTCTATTCACTAAAGGAAGCAGGCGCAATTTGAGAGAAAAGTTGCGTCATTTATTTGCCACCAATCTAGAGTAGGCGCAACTATTAAATCATGATTATCACTTCAATAAATTTACATGGCGGCATACTATAGTAATGGATTAAAATACAATTAGTTAACTATACTCCAATTAATAATAAAGAAATTAAAATATCATAAATAAAGAAATTAAAATATCATACGTCTTTCAAGCACAACATTTGTTTCAATTTAGATAGTGGTAACAAAGCAATTACTTATCTTTTATTGTTGCATTTTTACATTCATACGACGCAATGGTATTTCTTGCATTATTACAAAACAAAACCACGAACTGTGTAATCTTTGTCTAGATCCAAAGAGGTTTGTGTTCCTCCAAGTCCAAAGACATCTCGTCACTAAATATGGCGGTTGGTATGGCTTTAAAATAAGTTTTAAAGTTTCTATAAATGTTTTATTAATGGAACTTAAGCTTTAAGCTAATAATATAAATGAATACTTAATAATGTACTAATATTGTTTTTTTTAAAGCGCCCAGAAAGAGGCCGCTTCTAATTTTATTTCTAGTTTATAAGTAAAATATTTAGAAATCTTTGTATATGCTGTCATTTTCATTAGAGATTTAAAATAAATAAATAGCCTTGACTTAGAAAGTAATTGATGACTTTAATGGTGACGTTACCATAATCTTACCATAAGTTTGCGCCTTGTTTAGTGGATACGGAAATGGAGCAAATATTAAGGTGCATCTTTGGGAGTATCTTGGGTGCAAAGTTGCACCATTTCTAGACTTGCACTGGAGCAGGATTACACTAGTTAGTGAATCCAGGCCCTATAGTTTTATTATTTTATTGTTATTATTGTAAAGATTACGGGTGTTGTTTACAATACATGTATGCCGTTTTTCCACGTTATGCAGTTGTTTTTTCTCTGTGCGCTTTTGATTCATATCTTCGTCAGCTTTTGTTATAAAGTTTCTCCTTCTTCCACGCCTTGGATGATCTCCGGACGCCAAGACGTCGGAGGTATGAGACATAGAGGGCGAGACGTTTCACCCACACATTTATTTACAAGGTGACCGTAACCCTCTAAACAACTATGGGAATTAATTATCCAGAAACCTAGTTTTAGTGATCAAAAATATTTGCTACCCACTCGCAATAATGTACTATTTTTTTTAACTCTGCAACGAGATATGATTTTCGAATAGTCTTGATGTCGAAATTCAGATTTAAAAAAGCCTAGAATGTATGTTGTTGCATTTACCTCCTCTCGCTCCTAGAAGAGGTAAGTATTTTGATCGTCTAAAAAATCGAACTAGAGATTTTAATTTTGGCGTTTTATGACACCCTGAGCCCTCAAGAGTGGTCTTCTCGATGCCATCTGTTTGTCTGTATCTAGGCCTAGAGCCGAAAATATTTACCGATTGGGCTGAAACTTGCTATCTTGGGTTTTCATAAGGCTCCCCTAAGGAATTTTTGGAATTATATATCTAGACCTAAGATAATTAAGGGTAGTTTATTTATGGAAAAAATGGGAAAAAATCGATTTGCTCAAAATTCCCTCTAACGAGTATAACTAATGTTTTTTATCTAGGCAGTGTTTAACATTACAAATAAAAAGGAAATGTTCGTTTTCCTATTAAAATGACAGTAAGAAGAAATTTCCAATTTTTATCATATCTCTGCAACTATTTGAGATACGAAATAATTTATCAATTTAGAATTGTAGTACTATTAAAAATCTAAATATTTTATTTAGAATATATTTTTATAACATCAATAGTGTCTGAGTTATAATAAAACATATATACTATTTTTTAAAAAGTTCTTTGAAAACAGAAATTGATTTTTTTTTTTTATGGTGGACAGAGATGTTGCTGTTTTATCAATGTTTCTGTAAGAGTGCATATTATTTCAACTAGGCTCTTTAGTATAGTGTTTCTGCAACAATGTATATTATTTTGTTCCACAAATCTTACTAGTTTTATTAAATGTATCCTATTTTAAGATAAAAGAGAACGTCTGTGCGTTGCACCACACCATTTTTCAAGGGTAAACACATTTTTCGGAAAATGCTAGTGTCGCGATTGCGCGTTTTTTTAAACCGTTACTTTCACTATTTATTAAAAAAATTCGTTAACATTATCTCTGAAAACAATCTTACGATAAAAACTTGTAAAATAAATATTGAAACATTCAGAGATTACTCTTATCACACTGATATTTACTTTATAAGTATAACAAAATATTAAAATATAATTTACTACTAACTTAACTTACTACAGCCATCTTCTGCAAAATCTAAACCTAGTGCAGTACACAATAAGTATATAGTACGTTATTTTAAAATGTGGTTAACACCAAAATAAAGTGGAGAAATTTAAAGGAAATCATAAACAACCCCACATTGAATAGAGCCTATATGTAAAATTTAAAATTAGGTCTTTTTAAAAAAATATTTTTATAGAAATTATTGCAGTTCTGTGGTTAAAATGATGCTTATAACTTACTAGTTTTATAAATTACAAATATATATTTTGCGGTCAACGTCAATACCAATTTATTATATTATTTGTTTTATTTAATAGGTATTAATAATATCTACCGAAATGTATAGCAACAGATAACATGACTATTTATAAATAAATAAATGAAAATGGCTTAATTACTTTAATAACTGTCATAAAGATCTTTCCAATAAAAATCTGACTGTATCTTATCCAGAGTCTTATTTCCTAGATTTACCTTGGTTGTAATATGTTTGTCTATCTCTTATTTACCTCACGATTGAGACACAAATGAGTCCTATTCACTTACCTCCCTCGATATGTCTTCAACTCAACCGGAAGTGGACGGTTTGTTTGAATAACGAGGGAAAGACCGGAGTTAAGCTTTTCTCTACTAACGTGAGAAATACTTTAACAAATTAATAGAAACAACAGAAATGGGAAGCGCGGTACGATTCTCCAACTATGAAAACAATTTCATTGTTCGCGACCAACTGTCTTTGTGTGGGCAAGAAAGAGCAAAAAGGGGGGGGAAAGTAAAATAATGATTGCACCAACAAACAATATACTCCTGCATGTGTTGCCGTCTACACTTATTACGAGTGAGGGAGTAGTGCGTGTGTGCCGTTGGGGGGATGTCTTCACAGCATGTTTCTTGGATTACAACTTCAAACTAGTAGTGAGCTGCGAAAATAAACACACAACATATTAGAAATGAGACTTTTTTTTATCTTTCGACCACTTGGAGAGAGAAGTATTTTTATCGTAAAAAAAAATCTAACTCGAGATTTTGATAAATGTCAACGTTTCATGACTCACTGAAACCGAAAAAGTGGCTTTCACAATTCAGTCTGTCTGCTTGTCTGTCCGTCTTTCTGCCTTTGTGTTTGTATCTCGGCCTAGAGCCGAAACATATTTACCGATTGGGCTAAAAGTTTGTTTCTAGGGTTTTCATAAGATTCCCCCCCAAGGGATTTTTGGAATTAGATATCCAACCCTAAAATTAAGTGTAGTTTACTGAAGAGTAAAACAGAGAAAAACAAATCAATTTTTCACTAGGTCTGCCATAGCAATTTTGATTAAACTCTTTATCTGGAATTGTTTTCCATTACAAACAAAATTAAAATAATTATCTAGATGACCTGGTGGTCTAGGTATAAGGTGTCATACTTCTGTGTTGAGGGTCCGGGGTTCAATTCTCGGTGCTGGTACTGATTTATCTGATTGCCAAACCCTTTCTTCACCTCTGACAATACGTATATTAATCACAACTTGTGAATGTGAGGAATGCAAGGCCTCCACCGTGGTTCGGATCCCACTTTAGGTCCTCCATTTCATCTCACAATCACCCTACCATTACACATTAGCGTAAGTGCGTGTGAACCGAAAAGGTATATAGACATGGTGCTGATAATAGTAAGAGTTATAATAATAATAATAATAATAATAATAATAATAATAATAATAATAATAATAATAATAATAAAATAATTATAATGTTAACATAAAGATTCATTTAAATGTGTTTTACATAAGCGGAAATTTCCGATGTTGATCATATCTCCGCAAATATTTTAAATGCCAAATAACTTATCATGGTAAAGTTGTAATACTATTAAAAATAAAAACCTTTTAATTGAAATATTATTTTATAAAATCATTTGCTTCTGGGCTAATAGGCAACTATATTAATTTCTTTATGCAGCTCTGAAGACAGATTTTGGCATGCTCTTTGGTGGACAAAAATTTTTCTCTTTTTTAAATGTTTATGTAATAGTATATATTTTAAGGAAAAAGAGAGAGAAACTCTATACGGTGCGTCGTACCAATTGCTCGTATTTTATTAGTGTATTCAACACCAAGGCTATTAACGGCTTAATCAAAGGGGTAAGGAACGGGAAGATAATTAATATCGGGTCCGGGAAAATTTTATGACTAATGGAAGCATTAAGAATTAGAATATAATAACGGGCCACCAAATAAAATACGATTTTTGGAAAACAGGTCAATTTATTATAAGTTATATAACAAAATGTACTGACAACCAAAATAATATATGCTATAGAAAATAGTAAGTTAGTGATTCTCCAATAAAACGAAACTTAATGAAATGAATACAAGTTTTTTTTCATATCTTTCATCATTTCTTTAATCTCAGGTGTAAATTTAGTATTTGGCATTCTTAAAACTGCTAGTAAATGTTCATCAGAAATGCTTGATCGTAAAGATTTTTTTTATTTAGTTTATAGAAAATGTTGGCTTACATTAATTTATAAGCTAATTCCGAAAATAACCAGTATTTATCGAGAAAAATCTTGAATGTTTGAGAATTTGTCAGAATCAAGAGAATTTTGTAAAATGTCTAATTATGTTTCTGTGAATGTGCTGAATTCGTTATTTTGTAAAATAACCAGTGAATGTATAGAATCAGCGATGGTAAATTTTACAAATAATAGGATTTATCTGAATTTACCAGTGATTTTATAAATTTCACAGCGCAGTTTGGTGAAAGTATGAAACATGAACTACAGTATATTATCTACATTTACTGGTGATTTGATAAAATATCTAGTATATGTGGATAAAAATATAGAACATAAATCCAAACTAACCTAAACTAACCTAAACTAACCTAAGCTAAAATAAACTAGTATAAACTTGTCTAAACTAAAATAACTTGCTTAAACTAACCTAACCAAACCTAATCTTGACGTGACATTAACATTCACTGGTGGTTGATGGTAATTTTGTAAGCTCGCCGGTGATTTTGTAAAATGTTAGGGGAGTATGTGAAATAGTAAAGACTTTTTTACATTCCCCAAGTGGCCAGTGGCTTTGTAGAATCACCGGTGACTTTAAAAACTCATCACATTCAGCACATTACAGTAGCATATATATTTCTTTGCAACTCTGTAATTTTTATAGATTTGGATTACAGTGGAGGTCTATCATCTCAAGTTGAAGTTCACTCGTTGATTTGTGTTCGATAGAAATTGTATATATTTCCATGAGAATATTTTTTTACTCCGGTATTTTAGTACTAATTTTGTTTTAGATAGCTATATAAATTTTAAATTAAAAAATGACACCTGGACATTGAAATCAAACACAGGACCTTTGGCTTAGTCCACCACCAATGCCCTTTCCACCGAGCTATCCAGGAGTTATACCATGCCCAGGTTCATTCTTTGCTCGTAGTTTAAAGCAGAGTCTATGATGGACGTGTGGAAATGGTCAGCTACACATGAGCAATCAATTAAGATCACGAGCTATCAGATAATGCAGCCATCTTCAACTCGGGAAGGCTTTGTACTACCAATATTATGGCCCAGAGGCCGTAGTTTTGCCAGGGCTGGTTTAAAGGAAGTGTTCCCGCATTAGTATGAAGTGAGGATGAGGAATCCAAAGTGATAGTTCACATACGGTAGATCAAACCTCGAACTCCACATCATCGTCCATCCATCTCTTGCGATCCTGATGCCTTAATATACGCGACCACTGATGTGGGTGCATTAGTATGGGGAGAGGGTGGGAAAATAAATGATGATTTGCAAGTTGAAAACCACCCCTAGTGCATCCGGTTGAGATTTGAACCTCAACCTCCTCGTCACCAGGAACTAAGTATAATGCAGGTCTGACACCTCAGACCAGGCATACACCTGCGTGGGTTCCCTACAATGAGGATAATATGTGAGAGCTACAGTGATAACCCCCATGTAGAGAACAACCGCCTATAATTCTGCTGACTGAGAACCAAACTTTGACCTTCATGAGCCTGACACCTTGTACTGTGTTTGCGAGTGATAAACCAAACAAAATACAATAGTTTATAACAGTGTTTTCATCGCTCTAAAGCCAAATCCATGGCCCTATTCAAAATACTTGAGGCATTGTAACTCAGTCTTCATGTGTTTGGGTTCAAATCCAGGTGGGGTCGACATTAACCTTTGCGTATTGAAACATACCAGTGTACCAGTATTTTATTACCATATCAAGAACTACCCTAGAAAGAGACCGCGATGTAATGATTCTAAGTTCACTATGAAGGTCCCTGGCCCCCTCTTCTCTCTTCAAAAAAATGTGTTTTTATTAAATTGAGGGATGACAACCCTTTTTACATGTTCTTGTTTTCTAGTTATCTCAAGATGTGTACCATGGTGATGAACACAAACGGTGGCCATGGTGTTCAGCGCTACAAGAAGTATAACAATATTGCAATAACTAATTAATCGAAAGGAACATTATAAAGTCGATGGTTGTTAGCTGCTAAATATATTGCCTAAAGAGAGGATATTAAACTGAAAAGCCCTTACCTCGGAACAAAGTGAAGGGCGCCACCTAGCTTCCCATGTGACTTAATGGAAGAGTAGATTGGTAAGGTTGATGAAAATTTAATCTTTATTTGTAGGTTCATCTTATCATCATCATTATTATTATTATTATTATTATTATTAGCGCCGCGTCTTACTACCCGTTCGGGTTATACGCACTTACGCTAATGTGTAATATGTGTAATGGTAGGGTGGTTGTGAGATGAAATGTAGGACCTACAGTTTAACGTGGAATCCGAACCACGGTGGAGGCCTGTCATTCCACACATTCACAAGTTGTGATTATTACAAGTCTTGTCAGAGGTGAAGGAAGGGTTTGGCAATCAGATAAATCTGTGCCGGGACCGAGGATTAAACCCCGGACCCCAGCACAGAAGTCCGACGACACCTTACCCCTAGACCGCTAGGTCAACTTCATCTTAACAATTAATATTTAGGACTGAGAGCGTGTGCTAGTCATATAAGTACATAATGAGTTTCTAGAAAGTGCGTGTTGAATACCCCAATCCAAATATCAAGACTGCTAACGCACATTTAGCTATGTCCGTCTATAAAATGTTGACACAGTTCTTGTTATTTCTCCTTAACCTATTCTCGCCTTGATATTCTTCAACCAACTACTCAAGTATTTATTAAATTAGTTTGGTTGGCTGACTACAAGTTCAAGGGAGCCTGCCTGATTCAAACGTAAACTGTGCCTCATAAAACTAGTACGGAGAAGTCTCATTTTCCCGGAATCGATAGTGGTTCGGTTTTATAGTTATTATTATTTAGCACCGCATCTTACTATCCGTTTGGGTTGTATGCTCGGTTTTTAATAAAATACGGATAGTCTGGAAGAGAAAGAGATAAATTACTTCAAGTTGATTTTATCTTGGCTGAGCAGCAGGACCATACTGAGAAATTTATTTTGGTAGATGGTTTTAACTATAATTTGAGATGTTGGTGGTATGAATTTCAGAAGACAACAAATAGCTACTTGTCTACATGTGAGTATATTTCTTCTAAAACTTTATCTTTCTCATCACTAACCTGTGGTGTATCTGTATAAACAGTCCAGACGGATAGTAAGAAGCAGAACACACAACGATGAATATAAAGTGTAATTATTCGTCACGAGAATAATTGATGGTAGACTGAATTAATAAACCGAAATACAACGCGCCCGGTGCTATTACCTTCACACATTCGCCGGAAAAAAAGAGCAGAGGAGAAACGTAATCATGTGACGAGCTCTTCTAAGCCAATCACAGGATTCCATCCGCATCGGCGTTGTCCGCTTGGCGCGAATTGAAACAACTTCGGCTTTCATTATTTCCTCCCTGATAATATCAGCTTATTATTATTATTATTGCTATTATTGTTAAAGTTTATAAGCCCATCAACCCAATGAGGTCATTAGGGCCAACATCAGCTTGAGATATACAATCAAATTTCAAAACTAGTTGATTCAATGATTGCGCATGCGCCTTACAAAGCGAGATACAAGCAGATAGCTGATTTTACTGTTACGAGGAGATTTGAAATAACTGGTTAAATGGAAAGCGTGTATGCCGTTCTTGTTTTATTTTGATTAGTGCAAAGCATCATGGGTCAACATATAGCGTGCCAACTGCTGCGCCACTCAAACAGTTTCTACTCTCAAGCTCTCAATTCTTGGCGAACGTGTGAACCAAGCTTTAGCGCACACATCCGGGTAATCCGTACGGGCTGCAAGCAGGGCGGGGCTTTAGGTCTGGGTGGGGGCGTGTGGGCAGTTTCCTAGGGCAGCAGATTCAGAAGGGTGGCAAAAAATTAGATATAGTATTTTTATTTATTTATTTACTACCCATGAGGTAAGGATGTAGGTCATGTCATAAAAAGACAATTATTAAAAAGATGCATTTATAATAATTAGCAATTATATTTCTAAAAAATATACTTACTTACTAATTATTCAGATTTTCTAAATCTTCAAAAGAACTTTTAAGTGTTCCAAGTTATATTCCACTTTATAATATTGATACTGGTATGAAAAATATTTGGATGGCCTGGACTAAAAGCATGAATCGACAATGGTCCAAAAGTTGATCTTAACTCCATTAACACTGCCTAGAGATGTTTAAAAGTGTGTGTATGGAAATAAATAGACGTTGCTAGCACTGAGAGAAATATTTACAAGTTAAAAACTTATAAACACCTACATTCTAAGCACTGTGCTTCTAGAAAGATTAAGTGGACATGTCTTTCTCTCTATTGAATCTAGAATAACTTTAAATTTGAGCTAGAAGAATTAGTAAAGAAATTTTGCTAAGACTTAAACACGAAAATTGTTGTTTTTTTGTTTTTTTACATTTAAATTATTTTTAATTTATATTATTATGTTTATATTTTTGTGTAAATATATTTCTTTAATTAATAAAAACAATATTTTTTCCTATATAAATAATGAATTACCAATTATTATTATTTTTTATTGAGAGATCAGGGTGGTATTTTAATGGGTAATGCTTTGCCTAGGGCAGATAAAGGGCATGAGCTGGCCCTGGCTATAATAATCGGTGCACATACAATAAGTTTCTTTATTATATTATCCTTGACATTGTCAAGAACACCACTCAAGTCCTGGTCATGTTTTATCAGATGATATTTATTTAAAGGAAATCCTTTTCATCAAAGTCTTATAAGAAACAGATTTAAAAACCAACAAAGAGGTAATATAAATGAAATGGCATTGAAAATTATCACTGAAGTTTTTTTTAAATAACTAAAAAAAACAGTTGATAAAACAAGCTATAGGAAACGTGCTTCTCAGAATATTATTTAAATTATTAAAGCGTCGGACTTGTTTCTTATAGTTTTTAATAAGCTTTAGTCAACATTATTTCAAGTGCCTCGGCGTAATCACTTTCCCTTTTCATATTTTGTATAAACTAATTATTTGAAGGAATAATGAAAATGTCACGTTTGCACTATAAAGAGATTTGTTGTATATTACAACGCTGAGCTTCCATCAAATAAGCCACCATATCGACTGAAAGCTCGATGGCAAAGAAATACGCACCGGTAGGCAAGAGGACAAAGGCATCGAGTCTCGTATGGTCTGGCTCGCTGACGGGTTAGTCAAGGTTCGAGTACTGACTGGGTACAATCGGATGTTTTTTCCTAAATGGTTTCCCAATCTCCCACTAAGCCAATATGTTGTATCTTAATCTAAATAAGTGGATCTCAAAGTGTGGTCCACGATGGAGTGTCAGATGGTCAGATGTACTTTGACGGGACCACAGGGAAAAAAATAAATATCAAGTGCAAAAGAGTACAAGATTGACGGGATAGGGCCGTTAAGTCAAATGTTAAATGTGAATAAGAAATAAATTCAGGTAAAAACTATGTCCTTACTAAGTGATAAGCACGTAGATTAGTATAATTTCTACCTGCTTCGGTGACCACATGGTCTAAGGCGTCTCTCGTGTTGGACTAGACTGCCGATGAAAATGAGACCAGGGTTCGAATCCCGGTAGTGTGTATTGAGGGTGTTTATTCCTAAATCGTTTCAACTCTCCCTCCATTCGAATGCGGGTAAATTTCCTTTAAATTCAAACTTAGTTAATTAGTAAATATGCGTACAACCTGAATAGGTAGTAAGACGTGGTGCTAATATATATATATATATATATATATATAATTATTTATAAATATATATATTATATTTATGTAATTGCCTGTTTAGACAATGGAATATAGGGGAGTGTATTAAGGTGGGGTGGTCCACATGCCTATCGAACGATTATCAAGTGGTCCACTATTGGGAAAAGTTTGAGAATCACTGTTCTAAATTATAACTTCCTTATCGCCATTATAATAGTGTGAATAGGACTATTAGAATCGTTTGGATGGTAGTAAGATGTGGGTCATGGAAGTTAGCAAAATAATCGAAACTATCTGATAATTATTTTGAATAAGATGAACTATTTATAGAATAATCGTTGCTAGCCAGATAAATCATTCAACTCTAACTTTGACTGTTTCAACGATATTAAAGTGTCTGACACAACCGCCCCGTTGACCGAGTGCTCTATGGCAGGGGTCTTCAACACGAGGCCCGCGGGCCACTTGCAGCACACAGTAACATATTTTGCTGCCCACTGGCTCATTAAATATATATAATTATTTCAATTTAAAAAAATGACAAACACGTATTTATATTTTACATAGTTAAATAATAGAATAAATATTTATTTTAAAATTATTTTATAAGCTATTTTTGCTTTATACGCAAATAAAAATATTACGTTTTTATATAAATCTACCTTGAACCGGCAAATTACTGCTCTATTTGATAGGCTAAGAGAGGGAGTACTATTTTGGGTGCATTCGACCACAGTCGGGAGTGTTCACTTTCACTCATCACCGCTGAGACAAGTGTTATATCCTAATATGCTCTATATCTGGACATTCGACCTTATCTTACCTCTGCTCTCTTGTCTTATGGAGGAATTCATTTCTGAGGTTGGGCACCATTAAGACGAATTTCAATATCTCCAGATGGATAAACGTCTTTTCACTTAGTTGAATCTATTTGTCAAAGTTTATTGTTTTAATAACTGTTTGTTGTTTACCTAAATTGTATTGACTGATTGTAGTACTTAATGTTTTATCTTAACTACGTCTAAATAAATAAATAAATAATCCCCAGATGGTAGTATGATACGTTAGAATGATGTTGGTGGAAAGCAGAGGGGATCTACAGTTTAACGTGGGTTCCAAACCACGATGGGGGCCTGGCATTCCACACATTCACAAAGCGTGAAAGCACACACTTTTGCCAGAGGTTGAAGGAAAGGTTTGGTAATCAGATAAATGTGTGCTGGGACCGGGATTTGAACCCCGGACCCCTAAACACAGAAGTCCGACACCTTACCCCTAGACCACCAGATCCCCTGTTCAATCCCAATATTGTCGGTACAGTATTGCAACCCACGAGCCAACAAGAGACAGTAACTTTGACCCTTGGACCTTAAAAGGTTGATGACCCCTGCTACAAAGGCGTCACTATAGCAAAATACTGGACTGCTGATGACAGGGAGATCGGATTTCGAATTTCGATTGGATATTTGAAGGGTGTTTTTTTTTCTAAATGATTTTTAATTTTCCTTCCACTAAAATGCGGGTACATTCTCTCTAAATTCAACCTTCCTTATCCCTTACACATTAACTTAGTTAGTACATAGGCGTAACAGCCAAAACGGTTAACAATATGAGGTGATAAAATAGGTCCAACGCCTTAGCTATGTGGGTAGTGCGTGAGTTTACTCAATTCCTGACGCGGCCGATAGCTCTCTCATCGGTGAAATGGGGACTTCCCCGTTCACTGTAATGATATAATGGGCCGAGGTCTGGTTGTTGAGCTGGTCTTACATTCAGAGCTCGGTGGGAATGACAGTTTAGAAAATACAAACTTATCCCTTTCTATTAGTATTTGTATTATTTTACCACATTATTAGTATTATATTACCCGCTTCAATGAGTGAATGGTCTAAGGCGTCACTCGTGCTAGACTGACCTGCTGGTGACGAGGAGATCAGGGTTAGAATCATATCCGGGTCTATATACCTAAGAAAGTTGGTCCAAAATGGTTTTCCAATCTCCTTCCACGCCAATGCGGGTAGATTACCTCTAAAATGCTTCCTCCCTCATCCCTACTCCATTAGAGTAATTATTATAATAAGTATAACCTGAACAACAAGTAAGTAACTCGGGGTGATACAAAAATATTTAGTCATATTTATCGGCACTGTCACTATTTATCGACATTGACACCGTTAAACAATTATTTGGCGTATGATTATACGAAAATGTGTTATTAACTAAAGTTATTCTCAGCTATAATTTTTCACTAGTAGCTATGTTAGTTTGAGCCTGCATCGATGGTCACGTGTACTAAATGGTAGACTCATATAGTCTGGTTTGCCTGTGACGTAAAGGCCGGGGATGAATCCCTTCCGGAAGTACCGGTTTTTTTTACCTCCAGGTAAATGTGGAAACATTCATTCTAAGCTCTAGACTTCTCAACTCTAGTTTATTAGCGTAATCAGAATGCGTATAGCTCGGACAGGTATAGTAATGGTGGAAAAAAAAGGTAAAATTTGTAAATAAAGGAATAATATGCTGATCTAATAAGTTGGCTAATTTAATAATATAAAACAGTTGAGAATCTTTCCGCCGAAACTATAGCTCGTGTGGTATGAAGTACTTTCAATTGGGTTAATGCCAGTTATCGATTATCGATAACCTCACATGTTCAGTACACCTGACACACTTTACGTTACAAGTGGGAGGAGGATTCTATTTGTTCAGCTTTCTTTTGGTATGAGGAACAAAAATAACTGCAAATTGAAGTTTCGTTACAGATTTGAGCTGAAAAGATTATTTTAAAAACTTTTGGAAAATTTTCTCATCAAATCAAGGAAGATTTAGAATCAATAATTAATCTCATGATTTTCCATTTGACACGTAAATCCTGCTGATTTTGTAACCAGGAATATAATATTTTGCTTAGTGGCAACGTTAAGCACATACATCCCCATCTTGAGCTAGTTCTATCTAGTCCACCTCATTATACCCTAACCCTATATTGAGCTAGTTCTATCTAGTCCACTTCATTATACCCTAACCCTATAGTGAGATAATTCTATCTAGTCCACCTCATTATGCCCTACCCCTATTTGTATGGTATTTTTTTAAAGAAATTTCACACCAACAATAGGGGCCCGCTATAGGTTTATTGGGAGTCTACCCTCCCCAATTTCTCCGTCTACATATATATGTTTAGCACAGCACTAAGAACTCAACCCTGGTGACAGAAATCCCAACAACTGGAAAACAAGAGAAAACTCTTATTAAATTATAAGGAGAATCTGGTATAATTGGCTAAAACCATCAGAGCTAGGTGTTATTTGCAATGAGGTAAATTTTTAACAATGTGTTTTCTCATCATCTATCCACGCACTCTCTCGTTCACTAGCTTTTCCTTTATTATTTTTACTCAGCGTAGCTATTTAATTTTTTTCTTCAATGGCACTGAGTATATTTACTTCAATCAGCCAGGAACACTCGTATCCTATTCATTTCCGATGCTACTTTCTTGATACTACCATGCTGCGTTCTGTCCAGTTCTAGCTCACATAACCACATAACTAATAGCAAATCTCGTATATATGATCTCTAGCTGCCACTTTTGATGAATGTGTCAATACCAATAAAACAACACTAATAATTTAATAAAATGTTATCAAACTTGTTCACATTTTATGTTTGTGTTTTCTAAACAGTACCTCAGATCTTTCGTAAGAAAATCTAGGCATAGTACCCATAGTCATATTGCCATAGGACATTTCAAAATCTAATAAATAAACTTTCATGTGTTAATACGCCAAACCATGTGTGCTTTCGCTGTCCTTTTAGATATATGCTAGTTTCTCAAGTTTTGAGTTGAAAGGGTTGGCCACTCTGTATAAAGTGTTTGTTCTTTCAAAAAATGTTTTTCCTAAGGTGGTCTGACGATCTCAGAAACCACGTTCAAATCTTTGTTATTGCGATGCTGACCATAGTATCAACCGTTTTCACCCCAAGTATCCACAACCGCTGACGTTTTCCTACATGTCGGTTTATGTGACGTCACGACAACAAGAAGGAAATTAACAGGCACAAACCTAGCCGACTGTGGTTTTAGTCGATTGTCAAGCAAACCTGTCTCTTTGTGGCTTTCTCTCGAACATTTCTACCGTCGAGTTTCAGGTGTTCACCCGGACAGCCAGCACCCGGATGATGTCTTCACACGATAAATCATATCTATCCGAGTGTCTCTCGTGCCCGGACCTTTTTTCTCTGTATTAAATTGATCGCAGCTATAGTTAAAACACATGATTTTATACACGTATTTGTGAGAAAATATGTGTGTGGACCAGGCATTACAAGCATGCCTGTAAAAAAGACACGGAAAATTATTAGTTTTGGTTAAATTTTTCTTTTTCATATATAAACTATGTTTATTTAATATATTGTCATGTAATAAAAATAGCTATGAACGCAAATAATTGAAGTTTTTTTTAGTTACTTAGGGTGGCTATAGGTTGTAAATTGATAGAATAATATATATTCTACAAAAATATACTTATTAAAATACAAATAATGTAATAATTTTAAGCTTACCCAATTATTTCATCTTTCCATCATTTAAAAGTACAAAATCTGTCTTCATTTGGTCACAAACACTTTTCCACGCGTCTCTTGTTTTATTGCGATCTTTGTGCTCTTCAATAGATTTGTCTCTTATTTCCATTTTTTTCCTCTAATAAACTAGTTAGCGTTTCCACGTCTACTTGTTCTTGTTCTTGTGTCATGTAAACCATACACTCCTTAACAAATCTCAACAGCACACCAAGAGACCACTCGGATGACTAAATATCCGGATCATGTGAAGGCATTCATCACACACTGTGGTCCGCTAGAGCTCAGTCCGGACAAACGTCCGTCCGAGACTCGGAGGTTTGTAGCAGGGAGATCCGGGCGATTTCTACGTCCGTCCGAAACGCGGAGGTTAGTAGCAAGGAGATCTGGGCGATGTCTACGTCCGTCCGAGACTCAGAGGTTTGTAGCAGGGAGATCCGGGTGATGTCTACGTCCGTCCGAGACTCAGAGGTTTGTATCAGGGAGATCCGGGTGATTTACTACGTCCGTCCGAGACTCGGAGGTTTGTATCAGGGAGATCCGGGCGATTTACACGTCCATCCGAGACTCGGAGGTTTGTAGCAGGGAGATCCGGGCGATTTATATGTCCGTCCGAGACTCAGAGGTTTGTAGCAGGGAGATCCGGGCGATTTACACGTCCATCCGAGACTCAGAGGTTTGTAGCAGGGAGATCCGGGCGATTTACACGTCCATCCGAGACTCGGAGGTTTGTAGCAGGGAGATCCGGGCGATGTCTACGTCCGTACGAGACTCAGAGGTTTGTAGCAGGGAGATCCGGGCGATGTCTACGTCCGTCCGAGACTCGGAGGTTTGTAGCAGGGAGATTCGGGTGATTTATACGTCCGTCCGAGACTCAGAGGTTTGTATCAGGGAGATCCGGGCGATTTACACGTCCATCCGAGACTCGGAGGTTTGTATCAGGGAGATCCGGGTGATTTATACGTCCATCCGAGACTCAGAGGTTTGTATCAGGGAGATCCGGGTGATTTACACGTCCGTCCGAGACTCGGAGGTTTGTAGCAGGGAGATCCGGGCGATGTCTACGTCCGGACGGAGATCTGTCCGGGTCCGGATGGTGTGAAAGAACACATGCCTGTCCATATATTTCTATCCGTCCGGGTGCTGGGAGAATACCCGGACCGTGTGAAAGGGGTCTTAGACCTACAATTCCCTCAGCGATGATATTGGGTGTAGACATGGCATTGAGACATACCCTAAAGATTGATTCACACTTCAGCCGTGTCGTGTCGTTAACATTCAGAGCATGTTAGCAAAGTTAACGTGACACTCGTCCTCATACTCGGCAGTATTTTTGCTCTGCCACATACCACCAAACACGGCCAAAAAAAACAAAGCCCTATCGATTAAAGTGAATAGTCACAGTAGCGACGGTCTACACTGCCATACACGGCCGAACTTCATCTACCACCGGCTGAAATAAAATGAGTTTGTTTTCTCCGGTCATATTTGACAGTGCTCTGAATGGTCTCTACTTTAGCAGCTGAAATGTATATTTATTAAAATCTACCATATTTTAGATACCAGTACAGGCGTGTATTTCCTCGCAAGAAGGAGATCTTTATGGGATGTATTTTCTCTCTTTTTTTCTATATAAATTTTGTCCATCCACACTTTTTTTTTTCTCTAAACAACAGGATTTCTTATAGAGGACTGGTGTATAATAAATACATACACTGCAAATCAATGTCCGTTTTGAGTGAAGAGGTGTGATTGTCTGTAAATCTCTTCACAATATCTCGGTGGAACTGTTCTTCGGTGTACAGCCGTAACTGAAAGCAATGTGACAACATTGTAGTGTTGTGCGTCATCGGCCGTATACGGCAGAGCAAAAATACTGGCGCTTACGATGCCAGTGTGATCTTAGCCTAAGTGCAAACAACCTGTCTTACAAGGTAGCTCATGGGAATTATCTGTTCAAGATTGCTTGTAGCACGACACAGTCAGCGCACGAGTGTTAATCCTACTTTTCTCAGTGCTCCGCAAATTGTGTGCCACATACCACCCTAGTGTACCACGCCGGTGAAATAGGTGTACCGTGCGATCACAGGCTACGCATCGCTGTCCAATAAGATCACGGATGAAGTCGGTTCGGGTGGCAGCCATTCATCGTCTGGATTTCTTACTTATTCGTACTTAATATTCTAAATACATCTCACAAATCTAACGCTTACTTGTGAAGATATAGTTAAGGTCTACTAAAATTACTAACAATTTGAAGGGAACGTTTCCAAATGAGAAGGAAGCTGGAATAATAAAATAACTTCAACCTTTAATCTTTGAACATTTCAAGTTACTTCAGCAAAAAAAAAAACTATATGCTCTCCTAATTATAATTTAAAGTAAAACCGTTGGACAGGGTGCGTAATCCATTTTCTGAGGCTGCGGTGCGTACCCAAAACAAATCAGTGCGCTGCAAAATATGGTTTTCTCTGTCTGTAGTCACCATATAAATGAACCATGCCCCTAAAACGTTTGCGGAGCACTGCACCTGACCCCAGACAAGAAATCTCGTATTTTCACAAATATCTTAATTCAATAAATATGTATTTGTATTCTACCGTTTTACGATTTGAAACAAAATTTTGCTTTTGGTTACACTAAAATTGAGTAATGCAATAATTTGAGGTTTTAAAAAGCGAAAAGAGTTTAATGTTCATGCTCTAAACAAATAAAATAGATTATATTTAGAGCAACAAATGTAAAACATTTCCCCCACCCCTTGGGTACCATAAAAACACTTAGGCTACTTATTAGGCCTGGCTTCTGGAGGCACCCAATATTTGACCAATATTCTAGGGAAGAAACTTCTAACTAACCGTACTTAAGGTGGGGTGGAAGGGGATACGATAGAAGGCCAATTTTTGCAATTTTTATGCCAAAATAAAGCAAATATTGCTCCAGTATAAATATTGAGTTTAATTTTCTTCTCATGTTGATATCAAAAGTTATTGAATATCTATCATAAGCATAGCGGCATTTGATAAGAAACTTTTTAAATTAAGAGAAAAAGTTGTCATTAAATTCTAGGACCCCCTAGATATATATTCAACAAATCTTGATATCACCACATGAAGAAAATTAAACTCTATGTTTATACTGGAGAAATATTTGATTTATTTTGATTGCATTTTTTTTAAATATAAAAACTTGCTTTTCCTCTCTTTCTCTTTCATCCCACCTTAAGAGGTTCCTTTTTTTATTTTTTAGGTGGAAACCCCAATCTTCTAAGTTTTGTTTGTTTCCATCTGGACAGAGCTAGAAACACAAAGTTATAATTGGCCTCCCTTGCCACTTAGCCACAAAGACAAGCCTTACATTTACATCGAGTGTAAATATCAACTATGGTATAAAGAGATCTCGATCATCTAATATAGAGTCGGAAGGTCATAGAAGAACCTTCTAAAAGTACATAAAAATAAATGTGGAGTGTACAGCATTGACTAAGGCTCGGTTTATATTCAAGCATAACGTATAGCTAATAACGAGCAATAAATAGCGTATGGTGAACAATTCATGATAACAATACAACCGTTTATAATGAACATAATGATCAAGGTCCTACTCACATCGATTATTTTTTATTGATATAAATTGGTCCAAGCGCTTTGATCTACTAGATAAGGACTTTTAAAATACTTCACTTAAGCTTAAGGGTTCACTCGAAAAACAACGCCCATTAAAATATATCTTTTGAAAAATAAAACTAACCTGATATAAGTGGTGCCTGTACTTTTAAATCATATTTTAATTTGGTTGAGGTTTTGTTATTGTCATGGGTATGAGGGTGGACTTAACTATCAATAACAGAATTAAAAAAGTAATATGTCCCCTTTATTTCCAATCATATGGTACAGGACCAAAAGAGGGTAAGTCCAATTTTAATTCAAAATTGAGTTAATAGCGCTATCTGTTAAACAATCATGGAACCTCTTTGATGCACTTTTGATTATTGTTGAGAGAGGTCTCTGTCAAATTAAAAATATTATAAACAAATTTACTGGGGTCTTTGTGGGATTTGAGATATAAAAGATGTCTAGGAAAATGTGTGTAGTATACCTTTACCCTTTCTTCCCTTCATTTGCAATTATACTCATTGACGTTAAGACAAAGCTCGTAATAACAAACAGTATGGCTACCACCAGGCATATCAAGCATCAACACAGATGCTAATATTCCGTCTCCTTTGTATAACCTACTGGTCTTTAATTGGATAGATCCTATTCTTGCGTTATCATTGGCTGTTACGTTTCAAGTCCAAGTATTGAATCCTTTCATCGATGTCGAGAGGTAGCCCAGGGTTCAAACTGAGGGTTCCGTGGTCACCCTCCTAGCTATGATAGCCTAGGGGGTGCTGAGATCATCGGGGGATTAGGTGGGATAACTCAGCTATATATCCAGAGCTATGATAGGTTAGGAGGTGCTGAGATCGTCCGGAGGTTAGGTGGGATAACTCAACTATATATCCACAGCTATGATAGGCTAGGGGGTGCTGAGATCGTCGGGGGGTTAGGTGGGATAACTCAGTTATATATCCACAGCTATGATAGCCTAGGGAGTGCTGAGATCGTCGGGGGGTTAGGTGCGATAACTCAGTTATATATCCACAGCTATGATAGGGTAGGGGGTGCCGAGATCGTCGGGGGGTTAGGTGTGATAACTCAGTTATATATCCACAGCTATGATAGGCTAGGGGGTGCTGAGATCGTCGGGGGGTTAGGTGGGATAGCCCAGCCATATATCCCCAGCTATGATCAGAGGGGAGGGCAGCCACCTATTTAAAGATAATCAACATTATGATCAATCATGAGATGTGCAGAAGGACCAGTACCCCCCTTACCTCAACTATCGAAGTAATATTCTTTATTTCAGGATTCACTCTAAACTTTGTTTCTTATTCCAGATGAGATCACTTACAAGAGCCCACGTTAGGTTGGTGTTAACTCTGGTAAAACTTGTTTATGTACAAAATTATTTGCTAGCTCTGTTTATATAAAATTACTATGAAAAGAAAGATAGTTGTTGTGTATGCTCAACTACATAAAGTCATAGAAAACTAAAGTTAAATCAACTTTATTAATTTTACATTATTGACTATGTATCAATAAATAAACGCTATCATTGAAACTAATGTAATTCAACCTCTAGCGCACTCTGTGCGATGCACTATTCGCTCTCAGATATGTGTTATGCATGAATATAAACACAACCTTACGTTCACTCACTATGTTTATCTTAAAGATGTCAAACGTGACAGTTACGTAAAACATGGCTTAAGGTGAGATGGAAAGGGACGCGATAAAAGGCCAGTGTTTTTTTCAGTTTTTATGGCAAAACATTTTTTTGGCCAAAATAAATAAAATATTGCTCTAGTAAAAACATAAGAGTTTAATTTTCTTCACATAGTGATTTCAAAAGTTGTTGAATATCTGTCAAGAGCATGATGGCATTTTCCAACACATTTTTATATTAAGAGAAAAAGTGGTCATTAAATACGAGGACACCCTTGAAAGATATTCAAGAAATTTTGGGGTCACCATGGGAAGAAAATTAAATTATATGTTTGTACGGGAGTAATATTTTTTTTATTTTGACCAAAAAAAGTGTTGCCATAAAAACTGCAAAAACACTGACTTTTCCTCGCTTCCCTTTCTAACCCACCTTAGAGTATTAATAGATCATGGTTAAGTGATTACCCCCCCCCTTATCCGTCTAGGAGGGGGTGAGGAAGGTAGGGCCTAATATCTAGAATTATCTTACCCGAATGTCCATGGAGAAAGAACGGGAAACCATAATTGGGAGGGTGACACCTCAGTACATCCAACCGGTATTTGAACCCTGACCACCCAGTCACTGGTACACCAGACATGACTAGAATGACGCCTTTGTCCACGCGCCCACTAATGAGGGTGTTAACTTTTTTTTCAACGTTTAGATTGAAATACATTCATGATATTGTTTGTAAAAGTAGACTATTTTGGCATAGATCGATGAGAGTCTACCAATTTAGGTTCATATTCCGCCATATTCTTCATTTGGCTGCATGCCAAACTCTTATTGGAAGCCACGGATGTTGAAGGCCCTCACGATACGTTCCTAGATAATACAAATAGCTATTTGTAGCTCAAGAATACAAATATAGAATTCAAAGAGTCACCATTGCTCTAATCTTTAAATAAGAGAGATATTGGCTTTATAGTGAGCATTGGTGGTCACATGGTCCAAGCTAGGAAGTCATGTCCTTTTTACGATTATATACACACAATGGATTGCTCAATATGTCCCCGTACGCCCTTCTCTGTACTGTTTAAATAACAATAAAAATAATAATAATCCCTAGTCCCATTAGGTATTAGCATAATTTAAAAATATATCAATAGCTTGGTTTTACATTATATGTGGATAGCTAGGAACATAACAGCTGAAAGAACATTATAGGATTATATCATATTTATTTGTATAAAAACGGTAAATCACAAATACACAAGCTAGCTACAACTATTGAGATTGGTTCCATTCAGATATCGAGTAACATACCCCCACTATTTGGTTCCCACACCCAAGGGTGGATCCAGATAATTTTCATAGCGGGGTCATAGTTATAAATAACATAGTTACTTACAATGTTACATTTCTGTTTAAGGCCGTTTAATAGTCTCTCATTCAGATTTAATCTTATGTATATTTTAAACCGTGTCCATCCTCCACAATTTTTTTAAATCAGATAGTTTTTATAAACCATTTGGAGTGGCCCTCCTTCAGCAATTTTTTTAAAAATTGTTCATTATAGAAGCTGTAAGTATTCTTCGCCTTGATTATTTTAATTAGATTATTTTATAAGCCATTTAAAGTGTTTCTCATCCAGAATTTTTTTAAATTTGAATGCTCCTCAAAGCTATTTAGAGTGATCTCCACCTTTTTCTTTTAGTTAGATACTTCTATAAGATAATCTTTGCAGTAGTCTTCCACCAACAAGATTTTGAAAATTGAATTATTTTAGGAACTAGGCTATTTGGGTGGTCCTAGCCTGAAAATTCTTCAAAACGACATGCATCTAGAAGCTATTTGGAGTTGTATACCCTTAGACATTTTTAAATATGGATGACCTTGGAAGCTATTTATAATCTTCCTCCCCTGACTTTTTGTGCCAGTTAGATGCCTCCAGTCTAGAAGTTATTTGAAGCGGTCTTCTCCGGCAAATTATTGGCAATAGAATGCATCTAGAAAACATTTGGAGTTTGACTTAAGGCTATCTTTCAGCTTCATATTCGATAATATCAGAGGATTTTAAATATATCTAGGGGGGAATTTATTACAGGGAGGGGCAAATTATATCCAAAGGGTCATAGTCCCCCACAGTTCCACCACGCCGCCTGCGGAACAATTTTCATTACTCGCTATGCACAACAAATATAATTACATTAAAACGAATATTTTTTCCACACTTGCTTGAAGCATATGAAAAATTGAATAAACGTGGACGAATAACGCACGTGTGAACCCGTTTTAGTTAGTGTCTGCATGTAAAAAGATTAAAAATTGTATAAAATTTAGGTGTTGCATTTTCTTTTTAAAATTTGAACTTTCATTTTGTTTTTTGTTTAACGCACGTGTGAACCCGTTTTAGTTAGTGTCTGCATGTAAAAAGATTAAAAATTGTATAAAATTTATGTGTTGTATTTTCTTTTTAAAATTTGAACTTTCATTTTGTTTTTTGTATTAATTTTCTAACTTTCACAGGGGGTCAACTGACCCTATGACCCCCCCTGAATCTGTGTCTGACCCCGCCCCTCCCCCATGGGCATAGATACCTCCAGTCAACATTAAATGTTATTTTATTTGCTTACGAATGTTTGTTTCTATGTAACGATGTTCTTTAGAAACTTACAAGTGATCCAATTTCTGCGGGTTCTTACGGAACACAAACTTACGGTTAAGGACTGTGTACATAACAATTTGTAAGTGAAGGGTAAATCTCTTACGAACTCCGGGGAAAGAACCTTGCGAGTATGACGGTTGTTGACTAGTTTTAATGGCACCACGTACTTGAAGGGAAATATTCTCACACTCAGGATTAAAATAAATACACATTTAAAGTATTTTATGTGCACTTTCTAAAGTGACTAATTATATCAGCACACGATAAATTCTATCAGCGAGAGTGAAAGGGCCTATGATTTTGCCAGGAAAGGTATTTTCACATTCCTTCCAGGGCTATTTTGTATTCCACAATCGACATGGGACTGACGGCCTTAGTTCCCCTTGGAACAAAGTTGTGCTACGGAATTTTATAACTCAAGAAAAACCCTTCTACCTCAGCTGGGTTTGAACCCACGAACATCGGATCCTGAGGTGAGCACTTTAGCCTAATACCATCAAGGTTGACCACTTAATTACTCGTTTTGGGAGTGTCGTTTAGAAAAAACACTTAAAACTAATTACCTTATGTTTTATAATATTGTATTGTCATCCTTTAAAAAATTACCTTATATTTTTAAGAAAAGCTTGATCTATTTCCAACAAAATTACTTTGATCTCAGAGCTGCAACGTTTCGCGTGAAACTTTAAACTGAGCTAATTTCATATTTTCATGAATTTATTTAAAAATAATGAAACAAAAAATGTAAGATGGATTAAATAGCTAAGCTATTATATTTGTTAATGGTATAATAAGCTATCTAGATGCAGCTATAACCGTAAACAACAAATATAATAACTTGGCTATTTAATCCATCATGATATGCGCACTCATATAATTGTCATTGAACATTTGGCAGCATAAAGCTTTACCGAGTTGAAAGAGGATGCGTTATCTGATAGCTCGTGATCTTAATTGATCGCATGTTTGTAGCCAACGATTTCCGCACGTCCATCACAGACTCTGCCTTAAAATATGAGTATAGAATGACCCTGAGCATGGGACGCTTCCTGGATAGCTCAGTGGTTAGAGCATTGGCGTATTAAACCAAAGGTCCCGGGTTCAATTCCTGTGTCCAGGTGTGACTTTTCAGTTTAAAGATAATACCAATGCAAGGTTTTGAATTCTATTGAGCAGGTGTGTCTAAAATTAAGGCCTGAGGAGAGAATGTAGCCCGATACATGATTCTTAGCGGCCTACGGACTTTATGATGAACCAACATTAAATGCGGCCAGATGCGTCTTTTTTATAAACATAGTAGGTATACACAATTTGGGATCATGACATTTGAAAATGGTTGGTTATTTGGTCAAATATAGCAAGTGGGGTTGATGCACCAAATTTTTACTCCTTAATCGCCAGAGAAATATTCTCAAAAACTATTTAATTTGTGCAACAAATATGTGTAATGTTTGCCAGCAGATGAGTGTGTGAACACTTTAGAAATCACGGATTATAGACATCCATTCATCATAAATTATGAAAGTTACTTCAACACACAATAAGCACCACACTAATTTCTGAAAAAAAAAGTTCAAAATTTCTGGGAAAACATTATTAAGTGTTAACATTTAATATATTCCTATTATTTTATTTGAGCGATTAAAAGAATTTTAGAATTTACTTTACTTTATTAATTTTTAGATGTTGACAATATTGAATGTTTTTAAATGCAGCTCTCTTAGTATTCTTGGTTTTCAATTAGGCCCTCTTGATAAACGAGTTTGACACGCCTGCTTTAGAAACATGTACATATCTTTCAACTTATAACCTAATCAACTTTTTGAAATAACACTTTCTTAAATTAAGCAGGGGTCTCTGAATGTCTGTAACGTGTCTCAATGCTGATGTAGGTGACCCCCTTAAGGTGGAAGTGTAGGGAAGGTGAATTAAGGACAATATCTTTGTAGTTTTTATGTTTAAATAATTTTTTTTTGTCCAAATATATCAAACAATTCTCCAGTTGTAACATAAAGTTTAATTTTTCTTCACATGATGATGTCAACAGTTCTTTCTTGAATATCTGTTGATGGTGTCCTAGAACTTTTCATCTTTATTTAAAATATTTCTCATCTAATGCCGCTATGCTCATGATAGATATTCAACAACTGTTGATATCACCATGTGAAAAAAATTAAACTATACGTTTGTACTAGAACAATATTTTAATTATCTTGGCAAAAAAAAAATATTTTCAATAAAAAATAAAAAACTGGCCTTATTTAGCGTTCTTTACACTCCGATATTAAGGTTGTAAATGGTGGTTTGACTGGAGACTTCCTTTGACAAGATTGTAAGCTCATAAAAATCTTGGCAGATGAGCTGTATTACAACACTTTGAAGGACAATCAAATCAAACCATCTCAGACGGCCAGCTCTCATCACACCCCAACACAATCCTGACTTTTTTCGATGGTTGGATGAAAAACAGATGACGGTTTTGTTAGCATGTTATAAAAGCCTTTAATGCTGGCAAAGCATGGGGAAGGGAGGGTAAACGGAGAGGTAGATTGGGGGGGGGGATTCAATTCGTTCCGTCATCCCCACATCCACGCCCGCGCAAAACAAAACCTAGTGTCGGAGAAAGTGGGCGAGAGAGATTCAACCAACCAGAAAATTCAACAAGATTAAAACTACGTGTTAAGATAATTAAGTTATGAAAATTACTTTAAAAAAAAAGGTTCAACACGATTAGGAAGTTACACTTTAACTCATCACGTCCAAAGAAGAGAACAACTCGATTGTTTCGAAAGAGTAAGGTAGCTGTTGATCTTATTTCAAAGCCCACTTTTCACTTCTTTGGTCCATCCTCCTTCTCTTTTTCCTAACTTAAATTCCAGTTAACACAGAGTCAAGTCTCAATGAGGTATTTTCCCTCCACGATTTAATATACGTTCGGGTTATATGCATATATTAATATGAACGACAAAGGTAGAATTTAAATTAAATGTACCAGCATTTGTGTGGAGGGACAGTGAGAATCCCTCTGAAAAAAAAAACTCTCAGTAGTTCTACATTCAATTGGCACTCGAACCTAAATCTTCCTTTCACCGGTAAACTATACAAGACCAGACTAACCCCTTTATCGGCGTGCCAATTAGTGTTCAATTTATGCGAGCCAGTATTCAGATTTCAAGGGATCCCTAAGATTAAAAAATATTAACATAATTTGTTTCTGAACAATTAAAACATTTTATTTTA